>JAOXNR010043240.1:0-19421 GCA_028571225.1 Parsonsia alboflavescens | reverse complement strand
ATGAGATTAATTATTTAATGGGTTAAGAATAAAAATAAATATTGGGCTTTAATTAAAGGGTCAGAATAATTATGTTGCGTCCATGATCAAATGAATAATTATTGGACCTTTAATTAAATAAAAGGATTGTTAGGTTCTTGGGCTCTTGGCCCATAGAAAACCCCATTTTCTATTTTAGTTATATAAAGGATTATTTTTAATCCTGTAATGACGATAGAAAAAATAACGATTCTGAAACCCTAGAAGAAGGGAACAGACGTAATTTTTCTCTCTACAAAAAAATTACAAGCAGTCTGTGTTCTTCCACTCCACTCACAGAGACTCTCCGGTCTTCTATTTTCCCTTCTGTTCACCCAGACAGATAGGGAATAGATTAGAAGATCTTATGCAAGTAGATCAAGGAGTCCAGATTCATTCCGCAAGACAGATCTCTGCAAGATTCGTCATTCCAGGTATCGTTCTCGAACTCCTTATGTGAGAGAAAATTCTTTTAAAAAAATCTTGGGACTCCGGATTCGTTTCCTCGTGGATTCAGATTCGATTCCATTTCAGCATTCTAAGGCTACCTTTCGATCTCCTTCTAAGGTAATCCAATTGTTTCCAACTTGAATCCTCATGCAATAGCTTAGTAAAGAAATTTTGCCTTTTAGGTCCATGACCCCTTTCCTTCCAAGAATTGTACTGTAGGTTCCTGGTACATCAACCACTAGAAAATTCATGACCTTTGTGATTCCTTTGCCATTTACTTAAGTTGCAATTGGAACTCGCAGAATCCCTTCTGCATAGGTTGTACTGCCACTAAACCTAGTAAGAGCCACATCTGATTTTAGCAGCATGCTCTTGTCTATTCCTGTTTGATCGAATGCCTTTTTGTATAAGACATTCACAGCACTTTCGGTATCTACCAAGATTTTTCTTACCAAAAATTCTCCAATCTGGAATGACAACATCAGAGGGGTCAGCATCTACTCCTTGAGCTCATTTTAAAGTTCTTTCAACGGCGTTGATCTCTCAGACTGGAGCTAGCTGCTATAGGTGGTGGATTTGCAGGGCCTACATTTTTTGTCAGGAACTCTTGCAAGTGACCTTCTTATATCAACGTCTCGATCTCTCACTTGAGGTTGAAACAATCTTTTGTGAGTTGATCTTGGCGTGTATGGTAATGATAGAATTTTGCCATGTCTTTCGTCGCCAAGGGGGTTTTGAGAGGTCTTGATGGCTTCAAGAGACCTTTCTTTTCTATGACCACTAAGATTTCTATCCTCGAGGTTATCAGAGGTTAGATCGGGAACTGTCTTTCTTTTCTTATCTGTAGGTGCCCCCTTTGAATGAGAGTCTTTCCTATCCCGCTTCTATGTTTGTGGGCTTAGGTAGCCTTTTGATTTCTTTTTCGGTGGTTGAAGTGAAACCAGGAATCTTCTTCTGGATTGTTTTTTCCTCTACTTTGATCAATTTCTTGGGGAGTGTTTTTAGCTCCTTGATGGTCTTCACTGGCTCCTATAGTAGCATGAGAGCTACATATCCCCTTGCAATCAGTATTTAAAGGTAGTGATGTAGATCGCATCATTCTTCGGCTCAATTTCCACCACTCGTTGTTGAAACGACTATAATAGCTTCTCATGCTCTCACCAACCTTTTGTCGATGTTATAGAGGTCATTGATGTCTTTCTTGCATTTCTTGCTACTTCAATAATTTTTCAAGAATAATTCTTTTAATTGCGGCCTGCTCGAGATGCCTGCTTCTGGAATACTTTTGAATCACTACCGTGCTTTCTTTATCAACTTGGACCGGAAAGCTCGGCACTTGACATGATCGGGGTATTCGAACATCTCCATGTTAGAAACATACTCATCTATATGTTGCAATGGTTCTCATATGCCATCATATTTTACATCGACCTGAGGTGCTTTAAATCTCAAAGGCATTCAAGCAGTTCTGATGTTGTGGACAAACGGTGATGGTTTTGATAAGTCCACATTAATCTGTATTTCTTGGTCTCCATTTCTTTCTCGATTCCCTAGGAGAGTCGCTCTCCTCGGTGCATTTAGGGCTACTGACGCAGTCGGAAGACAGAACTTGAAGGTTCGTTCTTGTTCAGAAACTTGCAAAACAAGAAAACGAAAAAAGAACTTGATTCAATTTTCCTTCTAATCAAACTTCAACACAAGTAGTTAAAAAACGAAAATTAAAATCAAGCAAAAAACGAATTTTCGAAGTAGTCGAAAATCGAAAAGCCGAAAAGTGGCAACTTTAATTCATCAAAACTGTCGAAAACAACCAGCAGAAACAATTCTTAAAACCAAAACAAACCCTAACCCTAATCGAAAAAGAAAAGTAAAGAAATTGAAAAGAAACCCCTAGAAAAACAGTATATTACGAAACTATCACTTAAAACTATAAAATTACGACAATGCCACTGAAAATAGAAAATTGCCCAAAACTCCATCCAAGTGACTCTGGATGGCCGAAAAATGCCTTGCGTCACAGCATAACAATGAATTTGGTTCGTTGGGCTATTCTGGGTCACCCAGGTAGATTTGAGCCCAATCCGAACTCGTTTCAATAGCCTCGGGAATAGTACCTTGTATCAATTCGGCGTTTCAGACAGCTAATGTCCTCTTCTTCAAAAGTTTTGAATGTCGTGGAGCTAATTGTGGAATCGAAACTTGCCCCGTATCTGAATCACCTTGATCAGCAACCAGCTTTGCGTCAGGCTCCCCTTCCTGAACGGAGCTTGTCCTCAAGCTCGGATTATCACCATGAAAAGACGTGAGATGCTGAACATTAAAAAATATAGGAGATACTAAACTCGTCTGGTAATTCAACTCGGTAAGCATTGAGGCCAAGTTTCTCCAAGATTTGGCATGGGCCAACCTTCCGGTGCTTGAGCTTATGATACTCACCAACAGGATATCGTTCTCTGGACAGAGAGACTCAAGCCAGATCACCTACCTCAAACTGGACATCTCACCTAGTCTGATCCGCATGCAACTTGTACTGAGCATAAGCTTCCTCCAAGTTAGCTTTGACAGTTGCATGAATGGACTGTAGATCAACCAGACGATCCTCCATCTTCCTTGGAGCCGAACCATGATCAAGAATAGCAAGGTCCAGAGGACCCCTCGGATTTTGCCCCATAACAATCTGAAAAGGAGAAAATTTGGTGGACCTGTTCACGGAGCAGTTAAACTCGAATTCAATCTTTACAAGCACAAAATCCCAAGTCCCAAAAGACTTGACCTGCCCCCACAACATGTTCCCCAAGGTGCGATTCACTACTTCCGTCTGGCCATCCTTCTGTGGATGGTATGGACTGCTAAACTTCAGAGTAGTCTCCATGCGCTTCCAAAGCTCTTGCCAAAAGTGGCTCATGAATTTCATATCCCGATCAGACAGGATACTCCTTGGCAACCCAAATCTCCGCACCACATCTCCAAAGTACAAGTCGGCAATTTTGCTCGCATCCATGGAATTCTTGCAAGCAATGAAGATAGCCATCACAACCATGATGCTGTCAAACCCCTTCTGTGTTCGCGGCAAACCCAATACGAAATCCATTGACACATCCGTCCATGGCTCTTCCGGAATAGGTAAAGGTGTATAAAGACCCTAATGAGTGCCCCCTCCTTTCGACACCTGACAGACTCGGCATCACTTAACGAAATCTTGGGCATTCTTATCTATTCCTAGCCAATAAAATTTCTCCTTGATCAAGCCGACTATGTTGTCCTTGCCAAAATGTCCTTGCGAGTGCAATTCCTAAATGATCAACAATCTCAACGATGTGTTGGGAATACATAAACAGTTACCTCGGAAAAGATAGCCATCATGAAGCACATAGTCAAACAATTCTTGCTGCTTTACGGCCTTCACAATTAGGCTGAAATCTGCATCATCCCGTAGCAACTCTCTCAATCCCTCAAAACCCAAGGTGGTAACCAGCATCATGTTAGCAACGACCGTCGCCTACTCAAAGAGTCAGCCACCTTATTCGCGACGCCTGACTTATGTTTCAAGGTGAATGTGAACTCCTGAAGCGCTGACACCCACTTGGCATGCCTATCACTAAGTCAATGCTGCCCCTGAAGAAACTTCAAAGCCTGGTGGTTAGAATATAACACAAACACCCGTTGTATCAAATAATGCTGCCAATGTTGAAGAGCTCGGACTATGGCATAGAACTCGACATCATAAGTTGAGTAGTTCAACTTTGGCCCTCCAAGTTTTTCTCCGAAATAGGCTACTGTCCGTCCCTCTTGGCTTAGAACTGTTCCTATTCCCACCTTCGAAGCATCACAATCCACTTCGAATACCTTATCGAAATTCGATAGGGCAAGTACTGGGGTACTCGTCAGCTTTTCCTTTATCACATCAAATGCCTCTTGAACCACCTCTGTCCATTCAAACACCTTGGCGTTGTAAAGATCAATCAGGGGTGCCGTCAACACACTGAAATCCCTGATAAACTGCCGATACAAACTTGCTAATCCATAAAAAGACCGAACCTCTGTTGCACTCTTTGGTGTTGGCCAGTCACGAATTGTTCGAATCTTAGCATCATTCGGCTAAATTCCACTTGCTGAAACCACATACCCCAAAAATACAATCTTGTCGACCATCCAACTGCATTTCTTCTGATTGGCAAACAAACTGTGATCTCGCAAGGTAGCTAAAACTAGCCATAGGTGCTATAGATGTTCGTCCCTCTCCTGACTATACACAAGTATATCATCAAAGTAAACTACCATAAAATCATTGAGGAAAGGACGTAGTTCCTGATTCATGACCCTCATGAATGTGGGGGGTGCTTTCGAAAGTCCGAAAGTCATGACCAGCCACTCGAAGAGCCCGTAATTCGTCTTGAAAGTTGTCTTCCACTCATCTCTAGGTTTGATGGTAGCCATTTTTCAAGTCTATCTTCGAAAAGATAGTTGCCCCACTAAGCTGGTCCAACATGTTGTCGAGTCGTGGAATCGGAAACCGATACTTAATGGTAATACGATTGATGGCGCGGCTGTCCATGCACGTTCTCCATGTGCCATCTTTCTTTGGGACCAACAAAGCAGGCACTGCACAGGGACTGATGCTCTCCCTGATAAACCCTCTATCAAGTAACTCCGTCACTTGTCGCTTCAGCTCCTCATGTTACGTGGGGACATTCGGTAATGCGCTTTGCTTGGAAGGATAGAACCTAGCATTAGATCTATCGGGTGTTGGATATCTCTCAACGGAGGCAATCCAACCGTAACTCATCTGGCAACAAGTATACAAATTCCGTCAACAGCTCTTCAACTTGTTCTGGAATCTCCAACTCGGCCTCACTGCTGTCCGATGTCAACAAGTCAGTAGCAACTAAAGCAAAACAAAACTCAGACTCAATTACCTCTTCTTCAAACTCCTTCCGTGGCAGGCAAATAATTATCTTCTTACTATCAACCATTCCTTCTCGCATGGGCTGAAGTACCACTTTCTTTGGCCCTCGATTGATGGTATAGCAGGGAGTGTGCCCATCATAGGTCACATGATTGTCGTATTGCCATGGCCTGCCGAGTAGCAAATGAGAGGTATCCATCGGGACGACATCACAGTATATGGTGCTAGAATACTGAGGTCCAAACAAGAATTCCACCTGCCACCACTCTGAAACCCTAACCTCGGTATCATTATTTAACCACCCCAACCGGTAAGGCATTGGATGAGGTTCCGTCTTCAACTGAAGCTTCTGCACTGCTGTTTGTGAGATTACTCACAGCTCCCTATATCAATAATCACACGGCAAACCTTCCCTTTAATTGTGCACCGAGTTGTGAAGAAGTTTCTTCGCTTCCAATCTTCATCAGCTTTGGATGCTAAACAAATTCTCCTCAAAACCAAACTATCTCCCCGGATATCTTCATGTGCGACATAACACGTATCCTCTTCTTCAAACACTTCATCATCAACATATTCTTCAGATTCTTCTTCAGCACCCTCCTGAATCAGTAATTGTGACCTTGGCCTCGGACATTCATTCGCATAATGCCCTAGTTGCGAACATCTGTGGCACTTCACATTAGCTTTATTATTGTTGGTAGATTTATTCGGTGCATTACCCAACCCTTGGCTGAGCTGTGCATTACCTCGTCTGTACTAATGTAGGGTTGAAGAACTACGCACATGTGTTGTCGAAGAGCTACTTGCTGGAGCAACACAAGGAGGTGGAAAGCCTCTTCTAAATCCAACACTTCTGCCGCTAGCCCTCGCTAGACTCTTCTCCACGACTTGCACCTTTGTCTGCGCGTCCGTGATAGTGGTAAAGGTATGGAACTGTAAAGCATCCTGAATAGCAAGTTGTAGCCCATGGAGATATCAAGCCAAGAGCTGTTCCTGAGTTTCGCGCAATTGGTTCCTTGCCACCATTCGGTAAAACTCAAGCATGTATTCTTCGATGATCCGAGAACCCTGCGTTAAGCTTTGAAGATTCTGGAACATAGTCTGCCGATAATTAAAGGGCAGAAACTCCTTGGGCATCTCTCTCTTGAACTCGCCCCAATCATCCAAAACTGGAAGCCCATCTAGGTATCTTTGATATCGGAAAGATTGCCACCATGCGGTAGCCCTGTCCTTGAACCTCATCGCCACCAAAGATACTTTCTTTTCCGCCAAAACCTCCTTTAACAAAAAAAAGTTCATCCACTGAGCTCATCCAATCTAAGAATTCTTTAGGTGCCAACCCTCCTGAAAATTCCGGAACCTCTATCTTAAACCCTAGATCCCAACGAGGGACGACGGGTTCACGATCATTGTCTCTAGGTGGTTTGGTTGCCGCCCCTCATTCCCCTCGGTTGAACCCTAGGTTGTTCATGCTGCGGCCACTCGAAATCTTCCTCAACATCTTTGTCCGCCCCTTGACGCAATCCTTCAAGTTCGGGCTGTTTTGGTTGTCAGCCAGTAGCTATACTATCTGTGTTAAATCTTGTATCTGCCGTTCACGGCTCTCTCTCTCTAGCCGTATCTCCCTTTGCAATTCTTCCCTGTCGCCCTTAGACTCTTCCCGATCCTGTTGCAATGCTTCGAGTAGTGCAGCAAGGTTCTATTCGAGATTACTTCCTACCATGGCGCAGAACTGAATGATCTGGACGGATCTGGTCTCTGATACCAACTGACGCAGTCGAAAGACAGAACTTGAAGGTTGGTTCTTGTTCAGAAACTTGCAAAACAAGAACGAAAAAAGAACCTGATTAAATTTTCCTTCTAATCAAACTTCAATGCAGGTAGTTAGAAGACGAGAATTAAAATCAAGCGAAAAGTAGCAACTTTAAATCATCAAAACTGTCGAAAACAACCAGCAGAAACAATTCTTAAAGCCAAAACAAACCCTAACCCGAATCGAAAACGAAAAGTAAAGAAATTGCAAAGAAACCCCTAGAAAAACAGTAAATTACGAAACTGTCACTTAAAACTGTAAAATTACGACAATGCCACTCAAAACAGAAAATTCCCGAAACTCCATCCAAACGACTCCGAATAGCCGAAAAACACCTTGCAGAACAGTTTGATAGTGACTTTGGTTCGTTGGGCCGTTTCGGGTCACCCAGTCAAATTTGAGCCCAATCTGAGCTCGTTTCAGTAGCCTCAGGAATCGTGCCCGGCATCAATTTGGCGTTTTAGACAGCTCACGTGCTCTTCTTCAAGCTTTCTGAACGTCGTGGAGCTGATTGTGGAACCGAAACTTGCCCCACATCTGAATTACCTTGATCAGCAACCAGCTCTGCGTCAGCTACCTCCTGAGCATCACTGCTTGTTCTTTCGATCAGGCTGCATGTGAGGAGGTATCCTTATCCCAAGAGGAGTTCTCAATGATCTCCCTTGCTTGTCATCGATGTGGACATCCGAACCGATCCAACTCAAGGATTGATGCGGATCCTCTACCTCAGGATGCTGGCCAGTCCAATTATCTCGGAATGGGCTGAAACTTGACTGGGCTACTGGAGATGGCCCAATGAGCAATACACATAGCTTTGCTATGATCTATGACTTTTTTCGGCCATCCGGGGACGTCTTGATGGGTTTTTCGGGCATTTTTATGTCTTTCAGATTATTATTATTAATATGTTTTATTATTATTATTATTATTTCTGAATCAGATTAGGATTCTTTTAATTAATTCTAATTAGGGTTAGGATAGATTTAGGTTATAAATATTTCATTTTGTCTTAGTTTTTTTTTTTTAAAAAAAAGGAAGCTTTGTTTTTTGACATTATTCTAGGAATCGAATTCCTTCTCTTTTACTTTTGGTTTTGAATTGCAATTCAAGTTAGGCCAAAATTGTGAATGATCACACAAAACATCCCTTTTCTTTTCCTGTTCGGTTGTTGTCAGATAATTGCGGACGATTCAAAAATCGTCTTTCATCATTTACTTCTGGAGATTGCTGCTTGGTTGAGCCTATCCCTCAAGTCATAACTACGTCTATTACGTGGAGTCTCTCTGAGGTCAATCACAGATGGTTCTTTTTCTGTGTGGACTCTTTTTTGGATCCTTTCCCCATGTGATTCTTTTTGCGAAAGCTCTACTTCTCAACCATTGGCATTTTGAGTCTGTACTTGTGGAAGGTCGTTCCTTATGTCTAAAGGTGGGGGTTGATCCAATTGTGTGTTATTCTTTGGGTCTCTAGGTTGTTGTGTTTCCCTTTGAGATGGGACTGGACTACCTCTGGTTGATACGCAATCCCTTCTACCCGAGATTCCTTCCAAAACCACTACCATGCATTTGAAGAGGTCGAATGGAACAGAGACTCGACTCCCCCTGTGTCCCTGTGGTCTAGGGACATTATTGTTATTATTGGGATTTCGGTATCTTTGTTCTTCCCTCCTATGTTTTGGAGGATTATCTATCGGGTTCCTCCAAGATGGTCCTCCTTGATCAATCGGTTTGGCATTATTAGCACTGTTGTTTTCCATCGGGATGGTTTCCTTAGGCATTGCTTCCCTAGTGCGCAATTTTGTTCTTCCTAGTGGTCGACGTGGTCGCTATAGCCGTGTTGGTTGCAATCAGGCCATCACAATTTCTATTTGTTTTTCATGTGTTTGAAAGAAAACTTTTGCTCAAAATTGCTTCCCAAAAACAACACCTGTAGTAATGGAGTTCGGAAACGACCTCTAGGTCACAAAAATTGTGATGGCCCCCGTAATCACAACTAGAAGGAAAATTAGATCACTAGAGTGGGTTTTCACTCTGAGGAAAACTCCGATGCCTAAGTCAGTATTCCCTGAGTGTAATTCGTGTGTGATTCGATATTATATATCGAATAATAAGTTACTATTTAGCTGAAGTTACCTTGTTGGAATGAATCTCAATTATGTGAAAGTAGGCATTATTATAATTGTAAGATCATATCTCGTCAATTGCTCGAATTGTGGAGTATCTATAATGAAAGACATCTTGTCATGCACGTTTCTGGTGTATGAGCTGCAAGCTCGCTACCTCATTTAGAAACCATCTTCGCGACCTTCTAATAAGCTTCGATGGTCTCGATGAGCTTCTTTAGAAGATCGCTATGAGTGATTTTGAGGCTTACAATTGGTGTTAAAAGTTATTCAATCGTGATATGGAAGATTAAGGAGAAAGATTGGAGCTCACTGATTCGTAGCTCGAGGTCCAGAGAGACCTTTCTTAACTCGTTGAAGGTCAGTGACCTAGGAGGTTGGTGGGTAGGAGGTCACTGCCCATTTTCCCTCTTAGTATTAATTCGGATTGATGCTTGAGTTTATTTGGGTCGGATTATTCGGGGCATATCCGTTTTACCCATTAATTATAGTGATTAAATAAAATGCCTTAATAAATTTAGATTACTTCATTAATTGATAGTCAAAAAAGTTTTAACGCTATGAGAGCACGAAACGTACGAAGGGTAGATGAGAAAAATCATGAAATAGCTTTCCAAGAATGGGTCCAAAGTATTAATTCTTGCCGTGTCAATCTCACTCGTGGAAGAAGTCACTGCCGTGTGTTTGCTTCCGTCTTCTTTGTTTCCTTCGCCATGGATGGAGTAGAGCTGGCAATCTCACTCGTGGAAGAAGTCAGTGTCGAGTGTTTTCTTCCGTCTTCTTTGGTTCCTTCGCCATGGATGGAGTAGAGCTGGCAATGGAGCAGGTCAGGACAAGTTTTTGAAAATCTAGACTTGTCCTATTTTTCCAGGGGCCCTGTATCTATAAGATCTGACTTGTTCCCATTTTGACCTATTCTGAATTTTTTTGGATGGGTTTGGGTCAAATTGGACAGTTTGACCCAAACTGACCTGTTCAAGAATGGAAGGAAAAAAAGGGGAAAAAACAAGAAAAAATTCAGGTGGAAATGTAAACAAAATTCATATCAATTTTCCAATAAAATAAAATAAAATAATTCCACAATTAAATAAAATACATCATAATGTTCCAAAAAGCATAATCTGTGTGAGAGCAAAGCCGTGTTTTGGTTGAAGGAACAAGACGCGATGTCTAAGAATCTGCAAACAACAACTGTTAATTTTGGTTTTAACCATTCTGCATCGGGCTTGCATGTATAAAGAAACTAAAGTATCTTTGTTGTGCTACATACTACCAGAATATCCCTTCCTTTTGCTTTGATTATATGCAACAATGATGGCAATTAAAAAAAAAAAAAATACGAGCAAGAGGGAGGACAGCAAACCTGAGATACGAGCTGCTAAATCGGTAGCACAGCACCAACGATGCCGAAGGAAATGGAAAGTTGGGAAGGATGATGACGGAGGACGCAGCGACCGTCAATGATTTCAATGGAGGAGAATGCCGGAGGAAATGGGAAGCTGGAAGGAAGGACGACGACGAACTCGGGGAACAGGAGTGATAGTGTCTAGAGTCTCTGGACTGCGATGGTGGCGTCGATCGGGAATGGATGGGATGAAATGAGAGATAAGAGAGAAAAAGAGATGAGAGATTGAAAGGGAAATGAAATGTTGTCTAAATGAGTTAGGGTATTTTTGTATAAAATATAATTAGAAAATGTGTATATGAACTAGGGCGGGCCAGTTTCCGTACCTTCCACAGGTCAGGCTCTTTCACTGGCCAACTCCAAGCCCAACCTAACCTATGCTTGGGTTTCCTTTACAAAACTCATACCCACCCCGACCTTAAACAAGTCAGGTAAAATCCATCCCAAACAGATTAAGTCAGGTCGGATACCTATCTGGTCGGACCAAACCATTTTGCCATCCCTAATGGAGACCACATCCACGCTTTCCCGTCAGCTTATTTTTGATAGTTTGTGCTTTCCTTTCTAAAAAGAAAATGAGATATCTTTTACTCCTACCATGATAGAATTTGGAAGAGAGAAAATAGTCTGAGACTCCATTTTATTAAAATATAAATTGTTTAAGCATGTTTTATTATCTCATAATATAAATTGTTTTATAATTTTTTTTAAATTAATGGTGTCAAGGGCAAGTTCTTGCATGCACTTCGACTGTTTTATTAGGAATTGCAACTCACCAAGATTAGAATTCACATAAAAACTAAGTTAAATTTACGATCCGCATTATAAAAATTATCTTATCATTATTAATATAATTTATGGGGGTTATTTTGTTTTCATTCTTACCGTCTGATGGGAGATATGGGTCCCAACCGAATATCCGAGTCCCAGCAAGAATTATCCAACATTGGAAAGACCGATTTGAAGAGGCCGAGAGATAGGTTCAAAGATATGTTACCTTAGACAACTTTGTGGCTAACCAAGATAAAGAAAAAGGAGCTCGAGGTTGAGAGAACCTTAGAGCTCGAAGTCAAGTATGCCACAGTGAGTAACAAGTGACCAAATCCATGCAAGATCATGCACGACATTTGTTCAACAAATTGAGGAACTTCGCCTAACCGATGGAGAGATTGGCAGACGAGTCCTCAAATCCTACGAGGAGAAGAACACCTAATTCCACGGGATAAGGTATAATCAAAACACATTTTTTCACCGAGGGAAAAACACATTTTAATTATCTCAACCTAGTTTTCTCTACACATTTTTCATTTTAAGAAGATTCAGAACCCTAACTTAAGTACTTGAGCTATCCCCTAGGACAATAGCCCTCTTCGATATTTTCTCATTTTCTTTCTGTTGGTGTGCGGGCGTTGTGATCTTGTGAGGTGATCCAGAGACCAAATCAGACTTTGTCATGGTCGATTAATACCCTTTTTTGATTTATTATAATAACATAACTATATTTAAGATTTTTTAATCTTAAATAGCTGATGTCAAGCCTTACTACCTTAATAACACTTGAGATTGGGAGGTTTTGAGTTCGAAACATGTCGAGAATAGGTGGGGTGTAACTGTTGATCCTTGAAAGGAAGGGTATAGGGAGGATTAGCGAACGGACGGGTGTAAAAAAAAAAACCTCTTAAATAGCGGATAACGGTTTATGCTATGAGATTGAGGTGGTACAAGTTATGAGGAAAAAGAAAGGAAATTGACTTATACTATTTAAAATTATCTGGGAGTTTTATGAAAAAAGAAAAGAAATTGATGGGAGAAATGGATACGACTAGGACAAGTCAGCGTAAATGGGCATGACTAGGACAGAAGTCAACTTAAATGGGTCTGAGGCCCCAGCCTTCAGTACCTGAAAGTCAGGCTTACAAAGTGAACAAGGACAGGTGAGCAGCGACTTGCAAGGTCACCAACCTCTTAAATGAGCTTGAGAGAGGTACCACAAGACCTCGACCCACGATCTGGTAACTTCCAACTCATCTCATACATCTTCCATGCTATGACTAGACGTGCACGATTCCTAACACCTCCCGGAAGAGATAGCTAAGACCTTTGACACCCCGGGCAGGTCACAAAGTTGGTCTAGAGGTTAGTTAGCGAGCTCGCACCTCTCGACAAAGACGTGAATGGTAAGATATCTTAACCCAAGGAAACTCCATGATTCTAAGAGTAATTGTCGGGATTCAAGGATCTGACAACTATTCTAATTGACTACTATCACGTAATAGCAGAGCCCTAATCGGAGAGGTAATTGATCTCTTGAATGTAATCAAATCATACACAGTCTACGAACGAAGAACAATCTCTCTAAGATTACACCTGATTATTTTCGGAATACTTACTTAGACATCGAGCTCTTCCCTGGGCACAACCCACCTCCAATGACCTTATCTACTTTCTTCTCGATTGCAGTTGATTGACATCATCACGATTTTGGGGTGACCCGGTGTTCGACTTTGAGCTCCATCAGAAATACTTGTGGAATTTTGTAAAAAGAAGAATGAATGAATATTTTTCAAAAATCATTTACAAAAATATCATTTTTAATTCAATTAATTCTTCTTAAAATATTTATTTTGTCGACAAAATAATGATTCTAAAAAATGACTAAACTTTATTTCAACTCTTTTCCACTTCTTGAACCGAAAAAAAAAGACAAGAAACAAAAAACCTTCCACTTCCCTCCTCCAAGGGGCTTGCCTCTCCTTTTCTCTTTCCTTTTATTTCTTACTGAAAACTTTCAAAGATAACATAGTTATTTCTCTTCTCCCTTTGGCTCTATCTGATATGCTAGGGGAGAGGGGGAGGGACCGAATTTACTTCCTCTAATGGAGGTATTATATTTATTTAATGTTTGTTTGGTATGAGAGGAGAGAAAATAAATGATAAATACTTTTCAATGTATGATTCTATTGAAACTAGACGAAGATCTGCACGTTGTGCAGTATATTATTTTTATTATAAATTTCTTACAACAAATTATTAAACGTTTATTATATGGAAAAGTTTCATATTTTAAAATACATGATTTTTGTCTTTGCCTCGTGTTTGATTTTTTCATATTTTAATTTTGCATTTGGATATTTTTATTTTGATATAAATTGAAAACATTATTTTTAAAAAAATTGTTAAGTTTTTCTGTTGTTATAAATGTTTTTGTTTATTTAAAATTTAATATATTTATGGTGAAACTAAAGTGTTTTTGACTTATTTGCTTATGATATTATAAATATAGGTCTTATCTAGTCTTATTTGTTTAATTATGAAAATTTTGTTTTGTTGAAAATTTAAAAAGTTTTCTTTTGATAAAAAAGGTTTTTTTTTTAAATAAAAAACAATTTTTTTATAGAAAATTAAAGTATAAATATTTAAAGTTGATATATTGGGTCCAGATCTCTTATTACACATTTGTGTGCCACTCCCTATTAAACTAATAAAATATTAATAAAAGTATTATTTGTAGTTTTTAAATATTATCTTTTAATATATTTTAATATTAGAAGTGATGAAGCTTGGAAGAAGCGTCTGGATCACCCTGAACCAACGTTAGTGATCGCAACCTGAGAGGAAAAGGAGTAGGTCACCGGCGTGGGTTGTCGCTTGGGGAATAGCTCCAAAGTCTAGGTCAGTATTCAGAGAGAGTAATCTTGAGTAATTAACTCCAAAACACTATTTCCTTGTTCGTCGACCGTCTGTAATTTGATTATATATTGAATTAAGTAAGTTACCTCTTTGATCAAGGCTCTTCAATTATGTAATAGTAGGCAATTAGAATAATTGTGAGATCATATCATATCCCGCCAATTGCTCTTAGAATCCTAGAGTTCCATAGGTTTGGATATCTTACCATTCACATCTCTGATCGAGAGTTACAAGTTAGCTAACAACCTTTAAACCAACATCGTGACCTCCTCGTGGACTTCGAAGGTCTCGACTATCTCTTTTGAGAGGTTGCGCCGAGTGATTTCAGGTTCACGGTTAGTCGTGGCATGAAAGATGTATGAGACGAATTGGAGCTCACTAAGTCGAGGTCGTGGTCCAGTAGGACCATCCCGAGCTCATTTTGGAGGTCGGTGATAGGAGGTTGATGCCCACCTTTCCTCTTTGACTCGTGAGTCTGACTTTCAAGTATTGGAGGTCGGGGCTTGAGCCCATTCGGGTCAGTTCGTCCGGGTCGTGCCCGTTTCTCCCATTGATGCAGATATATTTTAATGTGTAGGCATACTAACAGAATATATAAGAGAGAGCATGTTTAATAGGTTTAGAGGAAGAGGTAATTATTTATTTAGAAAAGAAAGTAGATAATGACGAGAAAATAAATAAAAAGTTTTAAATAATGATATGATAAATGAATTTTTTTATAGGAAATTCAAGAGTCGCTGAATGATTTCTCAAAAAATTATCTTGGCAGGTGATGAGGAGCTGATGCGTAATTTTTGGATAATTCAACTCTACTTTTACATATTATAATAAAAGTCGAAGGGAAGAGAGATAAATTTTGTCAAATTTACCATTATACAATTAATAAATTTTTAAATGAACATGTATAATTTATTTTTTTCAAAACCCTCTATATATTTATATTACTAATATTTTTCACACAATTAAGATAATAAGTAATGAATTAATAATATACTTCATTTACATTTATTTATTTATTTTAAAAAGAGACTATTATTAAAATAATTTATCTAAATAAAATTCAATTCATGAAAAAAAATATATTTATCTAGGTAAAATTATAAATGATTTATAAATTGATTGTGAACTAAAGAGAGTAATATTTGTGGGAAAAAAAAGGGTAAGAGAGTAATTTAAAAAAATATATATATCTCCCATCCATCCAAAATGTGAAGGGTAAAATGGATGATGTGGAGGGGAAGTAGGCTTCCCTTCTTATTTCCTTATCCCCTTGTATGCCTCAAACCAAACACAATAAATACCACGTTTACTCTCTAATTCACATCTCCTCATTCCTACGAAACAAGATCTAATTGTTTCTCTTCCCAACATTTTCTCTCTAAAATTGAATAGTCGTATTTTTATTTCAAGAAGTTTATCTTACATATCACTTTTAAAAATAATTTTTAATATAAAGTTTTATTAACAATCATTTACTTTCACCTTTTCAATTTCTCTTCAACTACATATGTGATTTCACCACCAAATAATTTATCATTAATAATAGGGATAATATGGCAAATTTAATATGATAAAAAACACCCTCTTTAATCGTTTATCAAATGTACATTCAATTTGAAACGAATACTATATATTTTTATTTAAAAATTTTTAAATAAACTTTTCAATAAAAGGGGGGGAAAAATAGACAAAAGAATGAGGTTAGTGTGAAATTGAATAATAATAATAATACTCAATTCATCCTAAATTGAATATCTCATTTTGATTTGCTTGCGTATTAACAAAAGGGTTTGACTTAGTTAATTTTAACATTGCAATCTCATTTGTCTTAAAAAAGTTTAATTGAATTAAGAAATAGAACATTCAATTCTAAACAACTAAAAATGAAAAGTTGAACATTTAATTACAAATGGAAGAAGTATTAAATTCTCTTTGGATTGTCCATTTGGGGACACCCCAATGGATGGAATCTCTAATGATCAATATTTGATTTTATTTTTTAAAATAAATTTCCATAAAAAAAATATTTTTGGTAAAAATATTTTATATATTGTATCCTAAAAGGATAAACTAAACCTTAATTTTAACATTGCAATCTCATTTGTCTTAATAAAAGTTTAATTAAATTAAGAAATAGAACATTCAATTCTAAACAACTAAAAATGAAAAGTTGAACATTTAATTAATAATGGAAGGAGTAATAAATTCTCTGGGGCTTGTCCATTTGGGGAATCCCCAATGGTGGAATCTCTAATAATCAATATTTGATTTTATTTTTTAAAAAAATTTCCATAAAAAGTATTTTTTGTAAAAATATTTTACATATTGTACCCTAAAAGGATAAATTAAACCCTAAGGGTATTGGATCAAATTTATTAATTTTTTGAATAAAAAAAGTTAACTATTAATTTTAACTGTTAAAGACTTAGTGCACTAGTGGACTCTATAGGATTTTAGTGCATATATCTATCTATCTATATATAAATATATAGTTTTGTTAAGGCGCGCTCTCCAACCGTTACCGTTACGGAATTTTTGCTACAGTGCTCATGCAGTCAACCAAGCGGAGCAAAAATTCCGTTACGGTAACAGTTGCATTAAGGCCCGCTTTGGAGCCCACCTTAGCAAAATCTATATATATATATATATATATATGTATATATATATATATGATGGGTAAAACGGGCACGACCCGGACTAATCAACTCAAATGGGCAGGACCCAGGCAGAAGTCAACCCGAATGGGCCAGAGGGCTCCATGCCTTTAAATCCTGGAAAGTCAGACTCACAGAGTCAACGAGGACACGTGGGCAAGTAGCCAGCCACCACCAACCTCCCAAGTCACGGACCTATCAAATGAGCTCGAGTTGAGATCTTGCTAGACCTCGACTTCGATCTGGTAAGCTCCAATTTGAATCATAATCTTCCATGCCACGACCACTGGAGCACAACTCCTAGCCTTTCTAAGGAGCCAAGGATCACTCAATGCGACTTCACCAGAGGAGGCGTTTGAGATCCTCGACATCCACTGGTTAGAGGTCGTGAAGTTGGTCTGAAGGTCGGTTAGTGAGTTCATAGCTCTCATAGAGACGTGAATGACAAGATCTCTCATTCCAAGGAAACTCCATGATCTTAGGAGTAATTGGCGGGATTCAATTGAATCCCACAATTATCTGAACAGCTTACTATTATGTAAGGCAAAGCCCAATTCCAAGAGGTAACTAATTCCCTCTATCTCTCTACTTAAAAAAAAAACCACAATCAGTCTAAGAACCAAGAAAGAAAATTGAGAACTACCTTTCAGTTTTTTGAGAATTGTCTTTACCGGAAAACTCTTCTAGAATACTAACTTGGCATCGGAGCTCTTCCCTAGGCGCAATCCACTCCGGTGACCTGTTTTTCTTATCTTCACAGGCTGCTGATCGCGGAGCTCCATCAAGATCTGTAGGGTGACCTGATCCAACTCTTTTGGACCCTATCACTTTTGGCGCTGTCTATGGGAACTGTAACAAGAAAAGCCTAGCCTTTTTCCCATACACAAAAACAGATAAAACAGTCTTGATGGCTCAGTCGCACCCTTCGTGTGTTCAACTGCCACGCCATGGCAAGCCACCGGCCATAACGCAATTATGCACCAGAGAGATAGTGCCTGAAATACCATTGCCAGTGCAGGCCATTAATGACGGCAATCTAGGGCCCAGCACACAACAGGGCTAGTAACCGTTGGCACAGTCTGGCCCAGCACAGAATGTCCCGACCAACCAGAGGCCAGCACAAGAGGGGTCACACCAAAGACACCCATATCCCCAGGTGAATAGCCAACAAAGCCCAGGCCGCCTAGGCCACAAAGATCTGGGGGAACCCGAATATCCATGCTTGTAATCTAATGGAAAGAATGGTGGCCCTGGAAGTAATCTCAGGCAGGTTAGATTACCTTTCCACTGGGCATACTCCGAAGCTTTCCCAGAGGAACACACAGCCACCCAGGAGCCAAACCGAGCACACCCAACTGGACAAGCTTCAACCTCCAGAAGCAAGAGCTGACCCAATGTGCAGGAAAGTAGATCAAGAAGCAGGCCAACCATAACGAACGTCACAAGGAGTGAGAATCCTACCAGTGACCGATCTTAGAGAAACCCTCAACAAGGGAAGAGGGTATGACCTAAGGGACACGCGCAACCAAGCGGCCATCTCTAAGAGTCAGGCCTAGGGTACAATCCTTGAAGAGCAGGGGAGCTTGCTAAGAACTCCTCTTGGGGCAAGGATGCCCCCTAGTCGTAGCCTGATCGAAATGACAGGCGAAAAAGCTCGAGGGGCAGCCCCCAACCCACTGAGGAGAGCAGCTCCACCAACCAATTAGGAGCAACGAAGCACATAGGACTTTACCTAACCTTTGCCGTTTCTCAATAGCATTCGAACAACCAGGATACCCTTAGGTTTCAAAGCTCCACAATTGGAGAAAAAATAAGATGAAACTGGAGAACCTCAGCAACACATCGATGAATATGTTTAGTACAGGGAGATGTTCGACAATCCAGACCATGTCAAATGCAGAGCCTTCAGGTCCATGTTGACCAAAAAGGCCCAATCGTGGTTCAAAGGAATTCTTGAGGCAAGCATCTCAAGTTGGACACAACTGAAAGAGCTGTTTTTGAAAAACTAACAAAGCAGCACAAGTTGCAAAAAGGATATCAAAGACCTTTTCCTCATCAAGCAGAAGGTCGGTGAGAGCAGTTGGAGCTATTACAGTCGATTCAATGACAAAGCAGTGGAGATCGAGCAGAAAAACGATGGCATCTACTGTTATATTAGTATGCCCTGGAGCATGTAATTATCTTATTAATAAATAAATTGTTCTATTTATTTATTGTCTTCCTGCGTCCTTAATTATTTATCAAGAGATATTATTCTTATGAGTATAAATTAATGTGATATTATCACTTTGTATGAATAATTTAAATAGGTGTTCCTGATCGTTGAATTATTCTTTGGACAAGAATAATTCGTTAAGATTAGC
>JAOXNR010043219.1:0-19423 GCA_028571225.1 Parsonsia alboflavescens | reverse complement strand
CTATAATAATATATAATTTTTGATGGATTTTGTTTATGATTGAGGAAATGTTGAGACTTTGGCTGCAAAATGGTTAACAAATAGTTGGCGAGGTTTGGAATGGGTTTGGGTTAGCATTTCTGGGTTGAATTGGTGGAAGGTTGGGATAATCCCACTAAAGGTCGGGATAATCCCACCAAAGGTCGGGAGGATTTACTGAAGGTCGAAGAAAGACTTGGCCAACTTTGAACTTTCCCAAGTATTCCTTCGACCTTAAGTAGATCCTACCAACCTTCAGTAGATCATCACGACCTTCCACCAATTCAACCTATAAATTATAACCCAAACCTATTTCAAACCTCCCTAACTGTTTATTAACCATTTTGCAGCTAAAGTCTCAACATTTCCTCAATCATAAACAAAACCCATCAAAAAGAAGTTAAAAAAATCAAAATAAACGAAGCAAACAGTTCGTTCGAGTTCAATTGGAAAAAAAAAAAACAGTTTAATGCACACCATAACAATCTCATAAATTTCTAATTAACACCGTCACTTCAAAAGTAAAGAAATTAACCGATCATTGAAGGGGAAAACACAAAGAAATTAAACGACACAAAAAAAAAGAAGAAGAAAACTTACCTGTGGTCGATGTCGAAAGGCATAGGTGACGATGGAGTTGAAGAAAATGACTTGTTACCTTGTTAACTTGTTCGTCGGCTCCGGCAACGGCAACGGCTAAGAATTTTTTAAATTCTGAGTTTTTTGTTTGTTTGATGGACGAGCCGCACCTCGACGCATAGAAGGAAGGAAATGTACCATTCGACTTCCACGGGGGGCATGGATGTCTTTTCTATTGGTCAACTTTTTCAAATCCGGATCCGTATCAATTTGGATACCTAGTAAAAATAAATTATTCAATTGGATATTATTGAAATGAATTGTGAAATTATGTATTTTAGAAATATCCTATTTAATTTCGGGAATTTTTGGAAATTTCCTCGTATATAAGTCGAAGCGGTATTTTATTGGCGCATGTGTTTTCGATTAAATATTTTTTTGAGAGAGATTTGTTTATGATTTAAGGTAAAAGTGGAGTTTTCTTGTTGACTTTGCTCCATGGAATAATTTTTGGAAGATAATTTTTGTGTGATTATTTGATTTTATTTGTGTTATATTTTATCCACTTAAATTACTTGAGATGGTACTTTTCCTGTTATATGAGAACTTATCTCATTTCTGTAATGTTTTTTTCATATTTCTTATTAATTGGAATTTCAAGTCAAGTAAACGGGTAGCAGTGATTCCCATCTCAACAAATATCCTTGGAATTCCACTGCGCATTGGACGTGAAAACAACTAATATGGGGGTTACTGGAAACGACTTAGAAATTTCGTCACCACATCAAATCACATACGACGACATGTATTATTTCCTTTAATTCAACCATTTTTTGATTAAAAAATGAATTTATATTGAAATATCAAACTTAAATTAAAGAAAGTACAAAATATAAGGAGAAATATGATTAAGAGTTATGGATTCTATTAAATTTTTACATGCTCCAAGAGTTTAAATGGTTAGAGAAAGATTGAATTTAAACCTTCAATGGATTCAAAAGGATCATATACTACTCTATTTCCCACATGCACACATCCACTCAACTCAGTTAGAATGATTCGTTTGGTTAACCCAGCTAATAAGAAATCCTTCGGCTATTGCAAATTCGATTACATTGAGATTTAACTTTTGTGCCTCCTTTTTGGTTTCTAATTAACTACAACATATTTTGCAATTGACACGTACTTGGAAGAAGTGTAATTGTTCAGCTGTACCTTTTCTTTTCTTCAAATATGAAACACGTACTGAGAATAGAAAACCTCTAACTCCCTAATTAAAACTCCATGATAAATTAACATTATTGAAAACCAAAGTACTCAAGAACCCAGTGCCGTATGATATGGGTCGATATCGAGACAATAAACATCTTGGGATTGACCACATTCTTGGAATTCCCCGGGAGACTGCACAAGGGGACAGAATTGGCAAAATGCAAGAATTGAATCCGAAAGAGAAGTCCTTACAACTCCAGATTCGCAAATATTTAGGATAAAAATTGTCTTAATTTGTACTATTCATCAAGATTACGACAACTGCAGCTTCTAAGTTCTTGGATTAGCAGTTCGCCACTGCTTCGATATGGAGTATAGGAAAATATCCCACACTACCTAGCGTTTTTGTTGTTTCACGTATAAGTTAGTTTTATAATTTTCATTGCAAAATTTTGTTGTTTTTTCCATTCTTATCTTTCATTTATATGTTTTTTCTTTCTTTTTGTTGTAAATGAAGAGAATTACAGTTATTAATGAGATATAAACGAGAAAATTTTAACATAATATAATTATATTTACGAGTTTTTAATAATTTAATTTATGTGAAATGATGGCTAACATTTTTTTTTTTTTAAAGATAACCTCCTAAAATGGAGGAGTGTTTGGCAGACCCTTACCTGTTTATTAAAAAGGAATTAAGATATAAGGAGAGGATATAGGAAACCTTACTCATCAGAATGTGGAAACCAATCCACTACATAAGAGAAAATACAATAAAAAATTATTTAAAATGGGAAAATTATAAGCTTTCTGAACTTTGTTACTCGACTCATAAGCATAGACAAACGCACATCGTGCGGTCCAAATCTCATGGCAAATCAAAAGAGGAATGAGTTTGGAAATGATACCCAATCTCTTCTCTTGGGAATTCCAACTATGTAGGCGGTCATTTAGAGAGTGTAGAGAATTATGCATACCACCAAACTTCCATTGCTATCTTGCAGGCACTAAACAAGTGATTCAATATTTCAGAGGCACACTTACAGTGACATATGGATGCTAGACTAAAACCCATATATATTTGTATGTCATCCGTTGCCAAAAATTTCCATGAGAAATGCCACATGAAGATCGACCAAGAAAGGGGAATTTTCGTTTGAAAATAATGAGTATGAATTCCTAATGCAGTCGAATCCTCCTTTGCCAAAGATGCTAAACAATCAGATAGTGAAAATCCCATTAGATGACTGTTTCCAAATATAAGTATCCCTCGAATTCCCACTTTCCAAAGGAAAAGAAAGAATCAAAATGCACAGATCACCTGGAAGCAATTTTTGCAGCTCATCTTCTCACCATTGCTCTTGAAAATAAGCTTATTAACTGTAATATCAGCTTGAATATCAAAATGAAATTCATCTACAAGCCGCCCATCAGCCAGCCATTCCTCATGCCAAAATGAGAAGTTCCCTTGATCTAATTTTATATCAATTGAGGATTCCACTGTTTTTACAATTGATACCAGCGGTTTCCACACCCTAGAACCACCATAGAACAAAGCCCTTCCTTTTTGAAAATCATATTTCAATTTAAGATGATCAGACCATAAGGATTTCACAATACGAAATTTCCACCACAATTTCATGCTATAGGCTCAGACAAAATGAGATAGGGAAGTTACATTCAGACCACCCCTGTCAT
The DNA here is from genome assembly GCA_028571225.1 of Parsonsia alboflavescens. Taxonomy (NCBI): domain Eukaryota; kingdom Viridiplantae; phylum Streptophyta; class Magnoliopsida; order Gentianales; family Apocynaceae; genus Parsonsia; species Parsonsia alboflavescens. The sequence continues at coordinate 15,916 of JAOXNR010043219.1, read as the reverse complement.
AAGGCAAACAAATTTGCTTCCAAGAATACCAATGCCTATTGTGACCATAGTCCGAATTGCCCCAGAAGAAGTGAGCAAAAAGTCATTCCAATTCTGATATCACTTGCTACGGAGGGTTCAGGACAACAAGACAATAAGTGGACATAACTAATAGAACATGTTTAATCAGAATAAGTCGACCTCCTCGGGAAAGATACGTCTTTGCCATCCATTAATTCTAGCCTTAATTTTGTTAACAAGAGGTTCAAAGTAGGAAATCTTCATTCTACCTGGGAAAATTGGACAACCTAGAGAAACAAGAGGAGGCATTTGAATAACACTACCAGTGATCCCTTTAAGCCATTTCTTGCCTATGCAAAGAAATTGATGATAACAAATACATAGAACTTTTATGAAAACTGATACGTTGCCCCAAATAATCTTGATAAAGGCCAAGAAAATCCATCAAGTTAACCAACCCCTTCTTTAAACCCTAAGTAAAAATTATTATGTCATCAGCAAAGCTCAAGTTTGAAATGGGAAAACCAATTCTGTCAAGAATGAAATCACAAATTAGTCTATCATACAATAGTTTGTTCAAACCTTGGGAAAGGACTTCTGCAACTAAAATGAATAGTGTAGGAGATAGCTGATCCGCTTGTCTTACTCCTCTACTTGAAGAGAAATAACCATACAACTTCCCATTAATTGTAACTGAAAACTTATTAAAAGTCAAAAAAATAAGAATTAAATTTAGGAAATGATCACCAAAGTCAAATTTCTTCAGAACCTCCAACAAATAAGACCAGCTCATTCTATCAAAAGCTTTAAGCATATCAAACTTCATAATCATATTATCCCCTATACATTTCTTATTTAGGGAATGAACCAAATTAGAAGCAAGCAAAATGTTATCAGCTATATTTCTCCCCTAAATAAAACCCACTTGATTTGAGCAAACCAAATTAGGAAGTAATTTGGCCAATCTGGTAGAAATTACCTTAGAAGTGAAATTGCAAAGGCTGATTGGTCTGAAGTGTGCAAATGTCTCCGGATTATTGACCTTTGGAATTAAGACTATTTGTGTGGAAGTAAACTATTGTGTCATCCACACACCAGCCCGAAAGTCTCTCATTGCTTGCAACATGTCAGCTGTATATGCCTGGAAAACCATCAACCCCAAGAGCACTATCTGAATAAAATGAGAAGATTGTAGCCTTTACCTCTTCATGATTAGGAAAAATTTGAAGCTGTTGATTTGTAGCATTAGAAATGCCTGATGATATATATTTGGTGAAGTTCGTAAGATCTTGGAGACAGCCCTGATCGGTAGCAAGTAACACCGAAAAAAACCTCTCAGCTTCCTTTTCAATCTCAAGCATATCAGTGAGCCATCATCCATCTCCTAGCCATATTTTCTGGATGTGCATTCTGGAATTTCAGGTATGCCAAAAGCTAGAAAAATAAGCTTTGTTACCTTTACCATCCTTTAGCCATTTGATTCTTGATTTTTGCCTCCAATATATCTCCTCATTCTTTAAATGGTAAGAAGGATTTGTTTTGGCTTTGTGTAATCTCTCCCATTTCTCTTCTAAAAATTCTGACTTATACTCCTCTTCCGCAATAGATACATCACTTTTGCCCGTTGCACATTTGAAAACACATTTCCAAAACATTCTTTATTCCACGTCTTCAAAGCCTGCTTTAATCTTTGCAATTTAACAACCATAATCCACATACCATCCCCCTCTACCTTTTGCTGCCAAGAGTCCTTCACCATTTCTCGAAAATTCTAATGCCTTAGCCACATGGTTTGGAATCTAAATAACCTTGCTCCGTAATTGATTGCCGATTGTGTGCAATTGACAAGTAACGGACAGTGATTCGAAGGGAACTTCTGAAGATATTCAACTACAGTACTTTGAAAAGAACTCTGCCATATATCATTATCTAGAACTCTGTCTAATCTTCTCCAAAGAGGTGGAAATGTTGATCTATACTATGTGTACTGATTCCCCCCAAACGGCAAATCCAGTAAACCACAAGATTCTAGACAATCATTAAAATCCCTCATTGGACGAGAAGTTGGTGGGAACCTAGACTCTCATCCGGACTCCTTACTACATTGAATGACAACTAACAACTTACTTATGTTGTCAGACGAAGGTTTGATTAATTAAAATGGTGGGGTTTGATTATCCAATTTGTTTAGTTCCATGTACGTACGTATGGGACTTTCTTATGGACGAAGAAGGCTTGGGTCATTGAAAGTCTTTAGTCCTATCACATGCTGCTGCTTTCCGTTGCTGGGATACTCCACATGAGTGCTATCTCTTCTGTTCTTGGTTTCTAATATCTATGATGCCGCTGCTGAGTTTTAACCGGTTTGGATCCATTTTCAAAATGGATCCCAAAACGGGTTTTTTTTTTTTTTTTTTTAAAATCATTCTTCCAAAAGTGTGGTGCATCTCCACGGACTCTTTCCTGGCCCGCGCTTCCCAATCCAATAGGTAGTTTTTCAGGTTTTTGAATAAAAAAAAAAAATATTTTTTATAGGTAATGCACTTGACAAATTTAAAAAAAATATATGTTTTATAGGTGGTCCAACTCTGCCGTGGAATTCCAAGAATATGGTCAATAACAAGATTTTTATACGGCACTAGGATTTTGAGCACTCTGGTTTTTCCATAATGTTAATTTATTCTAGAGTTTTAATTAGGGAATTGAGGTTAATTTTTTATTCACGGTACGCATTTCATATTTGAAGAAAAAAAAGGTTTATTCTCTTTTTTCTTCCTGAGGAGAGATTCAAAGGTGGGATTTAGAATGGGCTGAAATAGTTTGGAGCTCTTTTTCATTTTTCAGCTCTTTTAGGTTGATTTTATTAAAATCTTAAAAAAGGAAAGAGTCAAAATGCCGTCCAAATGAATTTTTAAGCACGTTTTCAGTTTTATCCAAATTAAAAACAATTATTTCCTATTTACACAAATCTTCAGAACATTTCACATGTTACGCATATCTAAATTAACTTTTCATTTTATACTCATTTTGACTTTTAATTCAAAAAAAAAAAAAAAACAAAACCAAAATTAACATTTATTCTCCTTTAACATGCATTTACTATCTTATCCCTTTGCATTCAACACATACAACTACCGAACCCAACAACTTGTAAAATGAATTGAAGAAACCACAACTAACATCAGTCATTTGATCAGAAGTTTCAAACCATAGCCAAAAAAATTGCTCAAACAACCATTCCCTTGTTTTAGAGAAAGAAAAAAACCAACTTTTTTTTATGTTCGGTCGTTAAGTTGGTGATTTTTATTTTCTGAAATTAAGAAGACGGAGGTAGGGGTGTTCGAAGGTATATTGTTCGGTTTTCTTTGTTTTTTTTTTTTTCTTTGGTGTTTGGAAGCCTAGGTTTGTCCGTTTTGTGTTGTTTTTTTGGCACACATTTGGGTAGTAGCTGGAGGAAGGAAGGAAGGTGAGATTGCAGAGGTTTCGATCGAAGTGAGTAAATTTTGTGCCTTGCTATGTTGATTTCGAGACTTGAGATAAGGGTATTTCGAGACCTGAGTTGGGGATTTCAAGACTTGAGATAAGGGTATTTCAAGACCTGAGTTGGGTATTTCGGTCCTTGAGAGTTTGTGCCTTGCGAGTTGGATTTCGATTCTTGAGAGAGGGATTTTGGTCCTTCCCCTCCATTTACTTTTTTTTTCCCCCATTATTCAAAGGTCATTTTTTTGAATAGGTTTGTTTGTGTTGTTTGCAGAAATGGATTACGTTAGAATTGCTGTTTACGAAGATCCTCTAAGTGGAAGGGTACTTGTGCTAGTCTTTCCATCCCAAGTGAACAATGAAGATTTTAGAAGAACTATGACAAACTTCATGAAGATTGACTTAAACCAATTTGACATATAAATGTCAATTGTTTCTAAATTTTGTGATGGAAGTATGAAATTAATAAACACTGAAGACATGTATAGCATCATATATTTGAAATGGGAAGCCAATAATAAAGTTGTGGCTGTGAACAAAATTCAAAGAACTTACGAGGGTGGCATTGGTGGTGATACTGGCGGTGATTGTCCATCCGGTCCAAATGATCACAGGGAGGAATTTATTGATGCAAATGATGAAGCGAGGATACCCAGATATATTAGCACAGATGATAATTATGAATATGATGAAGAACATATTCGCAGCGTTGAGGATGATGACAACTTCCACGATGAAATGAGATAGGTGATTCCATTTAAGCAATTTATACCAGAACCTTCTACTCAATTTACAAACATGGTCTGGAACGACGACGAAGAGGTACATTTTTCGGAAGATGAAACTGTTCCACCAGTGGGTTTTATAGGAAGGATGCAGTCTTTAACAATAAGGATGAATTGGTAGCAATCGCTAGTAAATATTCACTCGATAACCGATTTTCATGTCACATAGTACATTCGGATAAGGGAAGATTTGAGGCACGATGTAAGAACAAAAAAGATTGTACTTTCATGATAAGTGCACATTGTAGAGTCGGATGCCAGATTTGGGTTATTCACAAGTTTGTCTCGACTCACACTTATATGCAAACTATATAGCAAAGCCAAAACAAGAGTGTAAGTTCAACAACGATTGGTTATATGTATGCTGGTAAACTTGCCGGTGCGAATCACACCCCCAAAAATATGATTCAAGACATGCGGGAGAATTATGGTGTGAAGCTCGGATACACCAATTCTTGATGATCTTTACAGTGTGCAAAAGACATATTTTATAGAACTCCAGAAAACTCATACAGACAGCTACCGTCATACCTCCACATGTTGAAACATGTAATGTCGGGGATGGTGATCAGTATACATACTTGAGATAAGCAATTTCTAAGGCCATTTTATGCACTTGATCCTTCGATTGAGGGTTTCAAGTACATGAGACTTGTAATTATCATCGATACAACACACTTGAAAGGTGCTTGTGGGGGTAAAATTTACGCAGCTGTTTGTGCGGATGGAAACGGACAAACTTTTCTCCTTGCTTTTGGATTTGGCGAGGAGGAGGGCAATGATTCATGGGAGTGGTTCTTGAGAAGATTCTGGACTGTATATGGATTGCGGGATGATTTGGTTGTATCCGATCAACACAAAGGCATAATGCACTCAATGAGGATAATGTATCTCGAGATTCCACATGCCTTTTGCTATCGACATTTGAAGAAAAACTTAAAGATAAAGTGCAAAAATCCTCAGATAACAATCCTTTTAAAAATGTGGCATATGCCTATGACAAGATGACTTGTGATTTCTACTTTGGAAATATTAAAGATATGCACCCTGAAATTCATCATTGGTTGGATATCAAGGTAGGACGGCTAGGTTGGCAACGTGCATATTGTCCAAACAATCGCTACAACCAAATGACGAGAAATATCGTGGAGTCCTTCAACCAAGTGATCAAGAAAGCCCGGAAGTTGCAAATTATAGCTGCACATGAGTTTTTTAGGAGTTTGTGTCAGGTTTGGTTCAACAAGCGTAGGGAAGTAGCAGCTACAATGCCAGATATTATCACCAAGCAGGCTGTGGAAAGAATTGAGAACGAAGCTGTGAAGGTCAATCTAGAAAGGCTGCGGACTATATCCATTCGGGATAGAGAGGAATATAATGTAGGAAATCCAAAAGCAAATGTTGTGGTGGATCTCGTACAGAAGACCTGTGAATGTCTGGAAAGTGGAAGAGATACCTTGAAAACGTGCCATTGCTGTTGCAAGGTAAATTTTTGGTCCATTTCATGACATAGCTGATCAATTTCGAGACATACTGGTCAATTTGACTCACTGATGACATTTCTTGACTCGAAAATAAATTTTTTTTTTTTTTTTAAAAAAAAACAAATCGGTCCATTTCAAGACTGACCATTTGTGTCTCGAAATGAACCTCTACGTCTCGAAATTGACAATTAGGTCTCGAAATACACTCTTTGTGTCTTTTCGTGACGCAAAGAGTGTATTTCGTGACTTCATTGTCAATTTTGAGACATAGTGGTCCATTTCAAGATGCAAGTGGTTAATCTCAAAATTGACTATTTTTCGCCTTGCAGAAATTCTCTAAGCATGTAATTAAATATTGCCACAACTCATTCATCTTAATTCCTTTTTACATTGAAAATGGGGTTCATTATTACACTCTATGTCGTGGTCATTTATTTGACACGGAAAAACTATGGATGGCATATGCACCTTCGATATAGTCTATGCCTTTGTATTGGTCTTTGAAAATGTGTCAAGATAATCTACCCCTTGCTATGTAAATCCCTTTGAAACCAGCCTTGCCTTGAACCGTTCAAGAGAGCCATCAACATGTTATTTTACTTCTTAAACTCACTTACAACCAATAGGGATTTTATTAGGCGGTAGAGAAACAATATCCCGAGTATGATTTAAATCCAATGCCTCCAATTCTTTTAACATAGCAGCACACCAATTAGGATCTAAAATAGCCTCATGAAAAGTATGTGGTTCAACATATATATTAACATTTTGAATAAAGGATTTATGATTGGGTGCTAAAGCATCATATGAAATACCTGTTGAATAGAATGAGATGATTTGGAAGGTAGTGAAGAACAATGATAATGTGAAAGGTAAGAAGGAGGCTTAGATTGTCTAGTAGACTTCCTGAGTTTGGGAAAGGAAGTTAAAATAGATGAAGAAGGAATATGAGTTGCAGAATGTAAAATTGGAGTTGGAAGACAATTGATAATGTTTACTACTTGTATAATAGCATAGGTCCAATAAGATAAAGGTAGATGAGACTGGAAGAGTAAGGACCTAACAACATTAAGAATATGTTGATGCTTTCTTTCAACTATACCATTTTTCTGTGGAATATAAACACAATAATTTTCATGTTAATTTCCATATTGAACTCAGCTCCATTGTAACTACTAATGGTTTTAATAGAAATAGAGAAGTGATTTTGTACATTAACACCTAAGTCTTTAAGAAATTGTCTAACTTCAGATTTAGATTTCATCAAGAATATCCATGTAAATCTAGTAGAATCATTAAAAATGGTAAGGAAATATTTGTGTCCATACATAGAAGAAACTTTAAAAAGACAAGTACTTAAAGAGAAAGGTGGTTTTCGCTACTCAGCTAATGGACAAATAGGACAGCAACTATCAATAGGTACAGATATCAATCTATGATTAGTACTTAAAAACTTCAAAGCTTGGGTTGAAAGATATCTAAGTCTGTAATGCCACAAATTATTAGGAGGAAACACTGGTTGTTGATAAGGGAGAACAAAAAGAAAAGAGATAATGATAGAACCAGTAGCACAAACAATAGAACTAGAATTTGAAGAATGATCGAACAACTAAAGACCAGAGACCTTCTTAGCTGATCCAATCATCTTCATATTGAACAAATTCATAATAAAACAACCATCATTCACAAAGGTTACACCACATTTGATAGCTTGATGTAATCTACTCAAAGACACAGGATGAAAAGAAAGAAAAAAAAACCATAAACAAAGAACCATCGTTCAAGACAAGAGAAGGATTTAAACAAACAGTTCCTTTATGTGTGACAGAGGTTTTGGAACCATTTGGCAACTGTATTGAGACATATGAAACAGGAGTTAAAGAAGCAAAAAATGACAGATTACCACACACATGATCTGTAGTACCTGAATCAATAATCCAAGTTCTTAAAGACAAACACAAATGGTTACCACCACTTGAAGAAATTTGGCTATATAAGGCTCATGAATACCACCTACATCCACAGCATTATTGCTAACAGATAAAGTTAGCACCTACAGAAGAACCAACATCAGACTTGGATTGTTTAGAATAAGAGTTCAATAATTGAATCAATCCCTAATATTTTTTAGCTGTAAATTTATATTCTCCCATAACAGTTCCTTCATTCTGTTAAGTACTAAAAGTATTAAAACCAATATGTTCATTCACATCTCCTTCATCATCATAGCGATCCATCAAATTTATCCCAATCACATTTTTCTTAGTCTTAAAATTGGTAGAAAAACCATGTCTTTGATAACACCTCTCAACTGAATGACCATCTCAACCATAGAACGTACAATGCCATTTTTTTCTAATTTCCAAACTTCTGGTATTAGCCAAACCAGATTTGTTATCACCAAAACCAATAGACCTACTACTAAACATTTGCACTTGATCATTTGAAAGTTGTTTTTCAGTGTTAATTTCCATATTATAGACGATAGAAAAACTTGGAAAAGGTACCATACAAAGTACTTGATTCTTCATATTAGAATAACCTTCATTTAAACATTTAATGAATTTCATAACCTGATCAAACTGAAAATTATTATGTATTTGTCCTTGCAAACCACAATGGCATTGAGGATCACATTTGCATGTAGGAAGAGGTCTCAATTCAATCAATTCTTCCCAAAGTATTCTCAGTTTCGTATATAAATCTACTACAAACAAGTTGTCTTGTTTCATATTGTAAATTTCTTCCTTTAACTCTGCGATTCTAAAGAGATCTTTTGAAGCATATCTTTCATAGAACTCCAACCACATATCAATAGATGTCTTAAGGAACAAAATAGTTTGAGCAATAATTCCACTTACAGAGTTTAATATCCAGTTGATTATCATCGCATCTACTTGAATCCAAAGATCATATTTATCATCTCCAACAGGTGGTTTAAGTAGAGTTCCATCAACAAAGGCAAGTTTCTTCTTAGTAATCAAACATTTCTTCATGGATATTGCCCAGCGGTTTCACCAAGGCTTGAGAAGAACTTCACTCGGATGAATTTAATATGGATTCACCATATTGTCATCCAGATTCACCATATTGTCATCCATGATTCAATCAAATCACCAGAAGAATCAAAAAAAAAAAAAAAAAAAAGACAGTAGAAACAAATTTGATCTAAAAACCACAATTTCCTTCAATCAAACAGAAAGGAAAAACATATCATAATACACCATAACAAACCAGTGAAATTAGAAACAAGAAAAAAGCTCAAATGCGGAAGAAATTATGCTCTAATACCATGATAAAATCATTGTGTGCAGAGAATGAAATGTAGAAAGAGTATTGAGATATTACAATTTTCATTCAATTGAAAAAGAAGTTACATTTTTACACTTGGTGCTTTATATACAAGTATAATAAAATGAACTTAAGCTACAGCTATATAAAGCTTAACTAGTAAGCCAACTAACTCATTAATTAGTTTGCTGACATTGCTGTCATCTAAGTTTGATTGGCATTTGTCACTTGTAACAGTGTACGTCGAAGGTATGACTACTAATGATTTATAAATAATATCCAAGGGAGCAGCTAGGTAGTTAATTTTTGTATCATGAATAATGTTGTGTTCCTTTTGTTATGAAAAAGAAAGGAAACAAAAAAAAAAAAGTAAATTAGGAAGAGGAGACAACATTTGACTAACAATTTTTTTTCTTTTTTTGGTGCTAGATTGAAAGACTGACATGTTTATGGATTTGACTGAGAATCTCATTGACGGTGACGACATCTACAATTACGTCAAGCGCTAGCCCTTATGTCAACTTTTACGTCAAAAATCTTTAATTGAAAATGACTAAATTTTTAATCTTAGATTTCCTTAATATATATTTTGAAAAATTCTTATTTGAATCTAATCTACATTTCTAAACATAAATCTTTTTATCATTATCAAATAGAGTATTATTATTTTTTTCAAAAAACATTAAGGCACAAGATCCTATGGATTCGATTCATAATAGAATTTTCTTAATATTATATGATTATATCCAATCTATTATTTGATTTTTTTTTTTACCCGCCCCTTGAGTCACCTTTTTATACCAACACCTCTAAAAATCAGCCACGTTTTTCCTATTTACCCTTATCAAAACTGGAACTCGAGACATTTCATCTCAAATTCCCGCATAAGCTAACCAAGTATTGACAACTATTTCAATGGAATCATCTTTTTTTAAAAAAAAGTGGACCATTTGACTGAATTAAGTTAGTAAAAGGTTAAAGTCGAATTGGTTGAATTGAACTCGATCAAGTTTTTTTTTATTATTTTATTATAAATTAAATAACATAGTATAAAAAGTAATGTGTAAAATTAAAATATTGTTTTTGAAACAATTTTTAAATATGTTTTTTTCATCCAAGAGAAAAATAATGTTATACGCATTGGTATTAATAAAAAATTTAGTTTCATATATATGTATAACACATCACGCACCGTTATGTAATTATATTTAGCAAAAAATGCAATTTTAAAGTGAAAAAAATAAAAAATAATACTACTTTCATCCTACAATGTTATAAGTCCTTAATTGGTAGCAATTTGTCAACGCATTCACGAATACCGATTACAAGTTTAAAAAAAACAGAAGAAAAAAAAAGAATCATAGTAGTCATGTCTCGAATTCAAGACTTTTTATTCCTAAGTGTTCTTGATTTCCACTAAATTTATAAGGCTTGACATGATGATTGATAATTGCAAAACTATTTATATTGTTAGACAAATAAATCAATCTTTAACGACTTATATTTTAGGATGAAGCAAAACATATTTTTGGTGTTTTCTAACCGGCAAAGAGGGCATTTTTGAAATTTTATTAAAAAGATTGTCATTTTAGGTCCTCATTTTTATTTTCTTCATGTTTGATCCTAGATTTTTTTTCTCGTATCTTTTTGGTCCTCCACCCATTTCCGTTTTTACATCGCTTGTCTTGAATATTTTTTTAAAAATATTTTTTGGTTCTCCACTTTTCTTTTTTGTAACATTGGGCCTTTTGATCAAAAAACATATTTTGTGTGTGTTTTCTAGCTCTTAGAGAGGGCGTATTTGAAATTTCACTAATTTCTTTCCCTTTTCTAGCCACCCCTACTCAAATCCAAAGTATCCCAAAAATTGATTTAGTCGGAGTCATCTTACAAGAGAAGCAGCCTTCTCTCTTCCAAGAGGAGTCTTGTCTGTGTCTGATCCCCCCATCCGAATTGAATTAATGCTTAATTTTAACTTAATAAAAAATTAAGGAATACATTTGACTTTTTTAAAATTACTATTTTATCTTTTTCATTAGTCGAATCACTAATTATAGTTTTGAGAGAGTACTGTAAATCCATAAATTAAGAAGGTTATTTAGGAATTTATGTTGAAAATTTATTTATTTTTGGAATTAAGACTCATTTCCAGTCAACTTAAAATAGAAATATGACATTTAAATAAGAGAACTGAGTAAACATGGAGGATCAATTTGAATGGAAGGTCATGAGGATCACCGTCAACTGCACTTACCAAAAGACAAAAATATATTACAGAGTTCACAGGAATATTATAAAAAGAATGAGTTTAATTAAAAACTGTGGTATGGACCAAATATAATTAAGACACTAGGGATATGCTGGGCCGAAATAGAAGAAGAAAAACCACTCCCTTGTTGGACATACCGGGCATTCTCATCTTGACATAAATTTTTTTAAAAAATATTTTATACATAATTTTGTCATGAGAAGTGTTTACTTATACTAAATATTCCTTCCTTTCGGAATTGAATATTTTATTTCTGAAATTGAATATTTTATTTCTGAAATTAGATAAAATTTTCGTAAAAATTTGACATTACAACTTTAAAATGAATTAAATTAAACTATATTTTTTAAATGCTTGTATGTCAAAATAGGATACTTAATTCCGAATCAAGGAAGAAACTATCAAAAAAAAAAAAAAAAATCTAACGTACCCAATAATTCCCCCTAGCTCTCGTCTAATTCTAATTCGAGAACGTGGTCCAATTTTGAAATCACTAGAAAAAAAAAATCCAACTACTTTGGGTTCTCTAGTTTGGCACGATTCCACAGGGACGTTAGTCAAAGTAAATTTAGCCTAGGTCAACGAAAAAATCCATCACCACTTGACTAACGGTCGACCCACTCTATGCGCTAACCAGACTTAACCGAAGAGTCAAATGCTGTGTCCACTTGTTCTTATATGACCACAACCTTTATATAAGATTCAGCAATAAACGCACATAAAAAAATTCAAAACAAAGAAGTTCCAGTTTCAATCTTATATACAAGACCATGAAAAATATTTGCCTTTCTGTTCTTACTACTTATTACTATATTCTGTTCTTCCCGGGCCTACTTATTTGACTCCGTCTGACTTTTTTTGGCAAAATATGAGACCGGATCTGGTCGGATCCTAATATAAATACCTATACATTCTTCTTCAACTCATTAAGGCTCCAACGAGAACGCGATCATGTCCGATAAGGGAGTTCTCATTCTTCTCTTATTTCTCTTCCTGTTTTCAGCCCAACATATCCCTCCAGCGTTGCCGGCAAGAGTTTTATTAGAAGATCGTCAGCGTCAGTACATGCAAAATACTTAAACTTAATATTCTTCTGTAAAACTCTGAAAATATTTTTGTTTGTCTCTGCAGTTGAGCGTCGCCGTTCTCATGGTCCTATCAGTAGAGCTCTTCCTCCATGTCGATGTTGTCCGCCGAAATGCCTCAGAATAGGTAAACAAATGGAACAATAGGGATAGAAAAGGGAGCACAACAAGGACGAAAAGCTTATATAGCTAGCCAGATTCTTCTTGATTTAGAAAATTCGCTACCCAAACTCTACATGTTCTTATGTTGGCTTGATTATTAATGCTGCGACTTGATTGTTTAATGTGATGATACTATAAGTATTGCTCTCTTCCCTTGGGTTTGAATGCATTAATTTCCATTTTAAATTTTCAAAATTAAATGTCTTATTTTTTAAAAATAAATAAAATTTTAATATCGTTAGTATTTGAACTGATTAGTGGCCCAACTCAAATATTATACGAGAAATCACCATTAGCCAAAATTATGAAGAGAAATAGAAGAAGAATAACCACTCCATTGTTGGACATCCCGGGCGTTCTTGTCTTGAGTCGAATAATATCATAGTGCAATACATCGAGATTTCAGTCCGATTACATAGCAGAGAATATAATATCTCTTCCTGGGGTTAAGCCAACCCAAAAGGAGTAATTGGATAATTTAATTAGAACCTAACTAATTATTGGTTAGTTTTACGCTTTAGTTCTTAACTTTTTTTTCTTTTTTCTTTTTTGGTTCATCCTCAAACAAATTATTATTGAACAATTTGATTTTTCTAATCGTATTCTTTAAAAGAAAAAGGTCAATAACCACTTAACCGGGACAAATTTAATATTACAATATTCAAACAGTCAGAAAAGAGTATTAAGTAAAATCTTACTAAGTTAAATTCATGTTTCTAGCTTAGTAAATTTCATTTCTTATTGAGTCAAAAACTAAAATTTAGATTAGAAAATTTTCGATTAATATCCGTTTCTGACTATTTGAATAGTATAGTATTAAATTTGACCTTATTAATTTAGCCAAATAGTCATTGATTAAACTTTTCGATAGTTTTTTGCAAGGATACGATTTAGAAAAACTAAATTGTACAATCATAATTTAATTGATGTAAAAAAAAAAGGAAAAAAAAAAGTTAAGGACCAAAATGGAAATTGATTAAAGATTAGGTTATGTAGTATCTAATTACTCCCCAAAAGGAGTTACAGAAAGTTAATTACTAGTATTATTCACGGATTAATTACTGTGTGCGTTGACTGCGGTTCCTGATATATGAACACTTTATATATGTCTTGCTAGGTCTACGCTTATGGAAAGTTGCTTAATTTCCTATCCCCTGATATGATCAATGGGGCCAAGACTCATAGGTGGTCAATGACCCTAGCCCCCCTGCTCTTTGGTTCTGTCAACGTATAGTGAAATGGAAACTCGAATCATTATTCTTCCGTTTGGTTAGTGGAATAGAAAATTTAAAATTCTGAAATATTTGTCTTCAGTTGACTTAATAGAGGGCGTGTTTTCACATTTACCTTATTTGAGAGAAAAGATTTCAATATTATCTAAATTTGTATACTATTTCATAATTTATCCAACTGTAAAACTAATTTTTCATTCTATACCCATTTTGACTTATGCCTTTAAAAAAAAAAACTAACCTTTATTTACTTTTATCATGTAGTTACTATATTACCCCCGACATTCAAAATAGACCAACTATCTCCGCAACTGCTGTAAAACGGAATTGAAGATCATATTGATGAAGTTTCCTGGTTGAAAGTTGAACTTGAAGGAACTCATTCTCCCTGTTGAAGAAAAAAAAAAGTCGACACTTGGATTCTGAAGAGTAGTTATCATATTGCCCTCAACATTCATAACAACCTAACTACCATTGCACTACTGTAAAACTGAATTGAAAACCCACAACTACTGCATCATTGATGAAGTTTCTTTGCTGAAAGTTGAACTTAAAAGGAACCTATTCTCCCTATTGAAGAAAAAAAAAAAACAGAAGGTAGTTGTATCTGAGTTTGGGAGAGGAGTTGGTTTTTTTCTTTACAAGATCAAGCTCACTTCCTTCAATATTATTGGCTGAGTTCCGTTTGTTTTTCTTTTTTGTTGTTATGATGTTTGATGGTTGTGTTTTGATTCGTAATTGTTGCTGGATTTTTCTGATCATCCATTTTGTGTTGTTTGTTTGGTATAAAGAAAGAAAGAAAGAAAGAAAGAAATGGGGAGGTCTGAGTGTTTGAAGTATCGTCCGACCTTGGGGAGGTATAGCTGACCTTCGGGATGTATATCCGACCTTTGGTAGTATTGAACAACCTTGGGTAGTTTAAGCTGAACTTCAAGCCCAATTTCTTTTTCATGTCCAGAAGACCTTCGGCAGGTATAGACGACCTTCGGAAGTATATAAAGACCTTCGCGAGTAGAGGCCGACCTTCAAGAGTAGCTTTTTGTTTTTGGATCAATCGAACTTCCAGTTGAAAATTTCGACCTTTGAAAGATTATATCGACCTTCTAAAGGATGAAATCGACCTTCAGTATTTTTTTCTTTTTTTTTTTTTAATTCAATAGACCATCCAGAAGCTCAATTAGACCTTCATAGGGATTATATCGACCTTCCATATGGTCATCTTGACCTTCTAACATTTTTTTTGGTCCCTTTTTTTTTTCTTAAAAAAAACTATGTAGACCTTTTTTCTTTGGTTTTTTTTTTTTTTTGAATTAAGATATTTCTCCCCTTTTTTTTCTAGTATTGCTTGTACATTTTCCTGAATATATTTTTCTCTGGATTCGTGTAGACGTGGCTTTAAGCAGAATTATTCTTCACGATGGTTCTCTAAGTGGAAGGACGAGTCCGGTAGATGTACCAAACGACATTAGTTATGAAGATTTTAAGAGAACTATGGTAGGCTGCATGAATATTGATTTAAACCTATTTGATGAAGAAATCTCATTTGCATCCACATTATCCAATGGAGGTGCCAAATTATTGGAAATTGAAGATACAGACGGGGTCGTGTTTTTGAGAGGGGAAGCTGATCCTAAAATGGTGGTCATTAAAAAAGTTGAAAGATTACATCAGCGTGTTGGTGAACATATACAGTGGATGATTTTGTTAATGCATACGGAAGAAATCCGGATAGGACATTCCAACCTGTAAACGATGAACCAGGGCCATCCGGAAATATTTGCAGTGTTGATGATGATTATGAAGAAAAATATATCCGCCATAACGATGATGATATGCCCCCATGAACTTCTGCTAAGAAAATTTAGGTAAATATTATCTATTACAAGGAAAGCATTATTACAAAAATGAACGTTGGGGGGGAAGTTACTGAAAATTCTATAATACCCGAGCCATCCCGAGGTTACTATTTTCCTCATAAAAAAAAAAGAATTTAAGTTGGTTGAACTTGAAACCATATTGATAAAGCGAGAGAAGGAACTAAAGAAAGAGTACAGTTCCAAGGAGGCATCGTAAATGTGGAAATGAAAGAAGATTTGATGAGGTAAGAAAAAGAAAACTCGGAACTAAAGAC
>JAOXNR010043158.1:0-19433 GCA_028571225.1 Parsonsia alboflavescens | reverse complement strand
AGGCTACTGGTTTCTCTACTTACCTACAAACTACACGTACTGTTCTAGTATATTTCTGTTGTTCTTTTTCCGCATTATTTGTTTTACCTACCTATTGTTGTACTTTGGTTGCACTTTGACGCAGAGCTAGATAAGGAGAATGACCAAGGGGAACAGGGCTAGTTACACCAGCCAAGCTTACGACGGGTAGTCTGCATAGATCTAAGCAACTGTAGGGAATACGGGCTTGATTCGGCCTGTTCGATAATGTCGGGCATGATTCCTGAGGCAACTGGCCCAAGCACGGATTGGGCTCAAATTTGATTAGGTGACCCAGAACGGCCCAAAGAATAATAGACACTGCTATGCCATGATGCAGGGCCTTTTTCGGCCATCCGGAGTCTTCTTGATGGAGTTTCAGGCGTTTTCGTGTTTCTAGGGGCATTTTCGTAATTTGTTGTTTTTTATTGGTATATTTTTGTAATTTCATTATTTTTTTTCTGAATAAGACTAGGTTTAATTTTCCGAATGGGTTTAGGTTTTTGATTAGGTTATTTAAGGGCGATTGCTCTTTTTGAAGAGGCAGCTTTGTTATTTTTTGACGTTATGCAATAAGATTTCTCTTTTCTGAGTTTCTTCAGGAACATTGTCGTTTTGTTGTTGAATTTCTTTTCCTGCGACAACTTTCAAGTGAAGTTTATTACAGGGAAGATTTATTCACCAATCACAATTCCGTTTGCGTCAATTGGTATCAGAGTAAAGATCCGACGTGTCAGGGGAAATGTGGATCCAACTATGGCTACGATCTTGGAAGAATTGCGTAGAGGCAGGGAGGAGCATGACCGAACCATGCATCAGATCTTGGAGAACTAGAATCTACAAACGCAAACTTTGAACCGAATGATGCACATTTGGTAGTGAATGAACAACTTGCACAACGTGAACCTACCGGAAGGCAAGAGGAACAAGGGGGTGACGTTGATGAGGAGTTCGAACTGCCACCTAGGGTTTTCCCAAGGGGTGGAAGAGGCAGCGGAAATCAACCTCCTAGGATTTTCGATCTCGAGCCGTATGTACCACGACGGGATGCAGGGCCGCGGCATGGTGGTAATCCTTTCGATATCAGTGCTATTTGGACGGACTTCCTGTCATGGATGATTGGTCTGAGCTGTAAAGTTAGATGTCCCAAGAGTTTTTACCTTTCAATTATCGTCAGACACTTTTTCAGAATCTGCGGAGTTTGACGCAGGGTGCGAGTAGTATAGAGGAGTACAAGTTGGAATTCTATCAGATGGTTGCAAGGAACCAGCTCCATGAGACGCAAGGGCAGCGCAGCAATTCAGGATGCCCTGCAAGTACACACCTTTGGGAACATCACCGACGAGCAGACAAAGGCTAAAGTGGTGGAATTGAGCTTGGCTAGGGCTGGTGGAAGAAGTACAACATTCGGTAGAGGGTTCTCCGACCCTCCTCGAAACACAGAGGTAGCAAGTCCTTCTTCGTCCAAAGCTTTTAATTTGTGTACTCAACAAGGGCAAACAGCAGTGTAACCAAATCAGGGATCGGGGCAAGTTCAAAATCGTACTCTAACCAATAAGGCGAATGTCGTTTGTCGGCAGAAAGGACATTATACCTATGAGTGTCCCAGGGTTTGATCTCAATTGCTGATCCAAGATGGCCTCGAAGGGGAATTCATAGGAGAAGAAGTTGTTGACGAGTTGGAAGAAGGCGACGGGTGTGTTGTTGCACCGGAAGATGTTCGAGGAGATTGCCTGGTTTTACGAAGGATTTGTTTAGCACCTAAAGCCAATGAGGATTGGAAGCGTCGGAACATATTCAACACCTACTGCACCATCAATGGCAAGATCTGTTGAGTAATTATAGATATGAGAAGCTGTGAGAATGTGATTTCGCAGGAAGTCGTACAAAAGCTTCAATTTCTGACATAACCTCACACTGAGCCTTACAAGCTTGGGTGGTTGAATAAGGAGACAGAAGTTCAAGTAAATCAGAGGTGCAAAGTGGAGTTTTTGATTGGGCTGCAATACAGCTGTATTGTTGACTGTGATGTGGTGCCTATGGATGCCGCACATTTGCTATTAGGCAGACCTTGGAAATATGACATCAAGGTTTCGTATGATGGTTTCACTCAGTACTACACGGTCAATAGAGGAGCTAAGAAGGTTGTGTTGCAACCAATGCGAGATAGCTTTAAGGAGGGAAAGAAGACCATCATCTGCTTGCAGCGTTAGGAGTTAGAAGAAGAGGTTGGGCAAGCCTAGGTTTGTTTTGCTTTATTGTCGACTACAATGGCAGTTGTGACAAGTGCGAAAGAGGAAATTGCGATGCTTGAAAGGGTGAGAAGAGTTCTGAAATAATTTGAAGATTTTCTTCCCGAAGAGTTGTCGCCAGGCCTACCACCCACGCGTGATATACAACATCAAATTGATTTAGTACCGAGATCCATTCTACCGTACAAAGCCCATTATAGACTCTCTCCACAGCAACACGAAGAGTTGAGATGCCAAGTTACTGAGTTGCTTGACAAGGGGTATATCCGAGAGAGTATCAGTCCCTGAGCTGTACCAGCTTTATTGGTGCCAAAGAATTACGATAGTTGGCGGATGTGCGTTGACAGCCGAGCCATAAACCGCATCACAGTTAGTACCTTTTTCCTATTCCGAGACTTGATGATATGCTTGACTAACTTAGTGGGGCGATAGGTTTTTCGAAAATTGATTTGAAGAGTGGCTTCCATCAGATACGGATCAAGCCAGGAGATGAATTGAAGATAGCTTTGCAAACTAAAGATGGCCTTTTCGAATGGGTCGTTATGCCATTTGGTCTCTTGAACACGCCGAGCACATTCATGAGAGTCATGAAACAAGTATTGCGACCTTTCTTGAATAGTTTTGCTGTGGTTTATTTTGATGACATATTGGTGTATAGTCGGACAGAGGATGAACACTTGCAGCATTTGTGGCTGATTTTGGTGACACTAAGGGAGCACAGCTTGTATGCCAACAGTAAGAAGTGTGTTTGGTTTACAGATAGTCTAGTCTTTCTGGGGTTTGTAGTTTTAGCAAAGGGAATTCATCCTGAAGGGCGTATACCATGAAGTGTGACGGAGGTTAGATCATTTCATGGGTTGGCTAGTTTCTACCGGCGTTTCATCGAGGATTTCAGTGTGCTTATGGCTCTTTTGACGGATCTGTATAAAGGCAAAGGAGTTCGTGTGGACAGAAGAAGCATAACGAGCATTTGAGGTGATCAAAGACAAACTTACCAGTGCGCTTGTGCTAGCAATACCAAAATTTGAGAAGATCTTTGAGGTTGATTGTGACGCTTCAAAAGTTGGAATTGGAGCTGTCTTGGCAATGGAAGGGAGGCTTGTTGCATTTTTCGGAGAGAAACTAGGCGAAGCTAAACTAAATTATTCAGTTTATGATGTTGAGTTCTATGCTATTGTTCGAGCACTTCAGCATTGGTTGCATTACCTCATTCAAAGGGAGTTCATGCTCTATTCGGACCATCAAGCTTTGAAGTTTCTTTAGGGACAACACAAACTTCATGACCGACATCCCAAGTGGATAACTATGCTGCAAGAATTTACTTTCACCCTCAAGCACAAGTCGGGTGTTATGAATAAGGTTGCGGATGCTTTGAGTAGACGTCATTCCTTGCTTACTATGATGAAGATTGTCACTTTGGGGTTCAAAAGCTTGCGTGAGGATTTGCGGAGTGATGCTGACTTCGGAGGAGTAGTTCGAGATGTGAAGCAGCAACTAATGAGTGATTTATCTTTTCTGAGGTAATTGCTTGTGCATTCCTGATACATCATTATGCCTTTTAATTATCCAGGAATTGCATGCTCATGGTCACTTCGGAAGGATAAGAAGGCTGACCTGATTAAGGAACGATTCTATTGGCCTGGTACTGAAAAAAGTGCTCAGAACTTTGTTAAGAGATGCAAAATTTGCCAAGTATCAAAAGGGAGTAGTAGCAATCAAAGGTTGTAAACTCCATTGTTGATTCCAGACGAGCCTTGGACGGATGTGTCCATGGACTTTGTGCTAGGATTGCCTTGGTCATAACAGGGATTTAACAGTATATTAGTTGTGGGTGAATGTTTCAGTAAAATGGTAGTGTTTATGGCTTGTACATCAACTATGGATGCTAGCAGGATAACTGACTTATACTTTGGCGAGGTAGTCAGGCGATTTGGTTTTACCCAGGACCATGTTGTCTGATAGGGACACTAAGTTCATGAGCCATTTCTGGCTAGAACTTCGGAAGAAGTTGGAGACGATATTGAAGTTCATTAGTCCCTATCATCCTCAGACGGATGGGCAGACCGAAGTGGTAAATCGCACATTGGGTAATATGCTCCGGGCGCAGGTCAAGAAATTTGGCACTTGGGATTCTCTTCTTCCCAAGATTGAGTTTGAATTTAATTGTTTGACTAATCGGTCTACTTAGTATTCCCCATTTTAGATTGTGTGTGCCAGGAATCCAAGGAGTCCGATTGATTTAGCGATACCGGGTTCCGGTATTGTTCCTGAGACAGTTGAAGAGCAGCTGGTTGATTTGTAGCAAGTTCATGCATCCTGGAATGCGCCTATGCTAGTTACAAATAATATGTGGATTAGACCCGTAGGGATGTGCAGTTTGAGGTTGGCGACCTCGTGTGGGTGACATTGACCAAAGAACGATTTCTGTTGGGCACATATCATAAGCTTAGAGACCAGAAGAAAGGTGCTTGTTAGATTTTGGAAAAGTTGGGAGCTAATGCTTAAAGGCTCGAGCTGCCGGATGATCTTAGTATTTCTAACTTTTTCAATGTGCAACATTTATCTGGTTTCCATGGAGACAATCTGAGTTTGAGGACAAACTCTTCAGAAGAGGGGGAGCCTAACGCAGAGTTGGATAAGGAGAATGACCAAGGGGAACAGGGGCTAGTTACACTAGCCAAGCCTACGACGGGTAGTCTGTGTAGGTCCCAGCGACTGCAAGGAATACAGGCCTGATTCGGCATATTCGATGATGTCGGGCAGGATTCCTGAGGTGATTGGCCCGAGCTTGAATTGGGCTCAAATTTGACTGGGTGACCCGGAATGGTCCAACGAACAATAGTCACTGCTATGCTATGATGCAGGGCCTTTTTTGGTCATTTGGAATCATCTTGATGGAGTTTGGGCTTTTTCGTGTTTCTAGGGGTGTTTTCATAATTTGTTGTTTTTTAGGGGTATTTTTTGCCTTTCATTATTTTTTTCCCAAATAAGACTAGGTTTAATTTTCCGAATAGGTTTAGGTTTTTGATTAGGTTATTTAATTGCGATTGCCCTTTTTGAAGAGACAGCTTCGTTGTTTTTTGACGTTATTCAATAAGATTTCTCTTTCCGAGTTTCTTCAGAAACATTATCGTTTTGTTCTTAAATGTCTTTTCCTGCGACAACTTTCGAGTGAAGTTTATTACAGGGAACATTTATTCGCCAATCACAATTCCGTTTGAGTCACACTTCCTTCGGGCTTAGCTTCTTGTCTAGACATGGTAAGAAATTTTTACAGAAAACAATGTTAGATAAAAACAATTTCTTAACAACACTCCCTTATGTGTATCTCTCAAGGATATAGCCTCGTATATTACACAATTAACGGCCTTTTCTCACTCTATTGAACTCACCCCTTTTGCCTTTTTCCTCTCTGCTCTTTTTTCTTATGGTTCTTAAGAGAACTTCAATTGACCAATTAAACAATCAACAAAGATCGTTAACAATAATCAATCAATTGAATCGATTAATTCAAACAAGATAAACAGACAAGAACCAAAGAAATCAAAGATCAGGTTGATATGCAAGAATATAATTTTGGATGAGACAAGATGCTATTATTTTGTGGTTGAATTGATGTTTGTCGAACTCAAATTTGAATAGGCAATTTATAGCACAAATTTCCAACAAGATATCAACTATGACAATTTTCAATTTCGATTTCTTTTTTTTGCACATTTTTTATCTGCTCTTTTTATTTTTATTATTTATTTATTGGGATCTTTTGCCTAAAATATGTTTCTAGGGTTCAAGAAACCACAACAACAATTCAAGAAATAAAAAAAACAATGAAAACATAGAATATTGTTTTCCAAGAAAACGAAGAAACAATTCAAGAAATCAAGAAATGACGAAAAGATAGAATCTTGGTCTCTAAGAAACCCAAGAAACAATAAAATGTGGAATCTTTTTTTATTTTTAAGAACAAGAATCAAAGCAAGATACCAAGAAGGACATGAAACAAAGAAAAGATAAGATTTTTTTAAAAAAAATTTTTAAATTTTTTTTATAGAAAGAATAACAAGAAACAAAGAATGATAACAAAGAATACGAAGGATAGTAAACCTGTATAGAACCTTGAGCTCTGACATGAAAACTGATAGGAACATAGATCTTGTTTAGCTAGACTCGATAGGAGTGTGAAACTTTGCCTCAGATGTTACTAGGTTTCATTGCTTGAATGTATATTGATCTAAATTTGTTTCTCAAGCCTGAACCAATATCTCCAATGGGTGATGCCACAAACAACCCAAGATGAATAGTCCTTTTGTTTGATAAGTCAAGAGTTCAATGAAGAATTAAAGAAGATAGGGAACACTCTCAAATCTCAAAATGTATTGAATAAACTTAATTGTTTGAATAAAACATAAAAGCCCTATTTATAATAACATAAGATGCCTAATCATTTTCTAACTAAAGTTAGGAAAGTATTCTAGGAATTCTAATTGGAATAAACTACTAAATTTGATTAATATTAAAATATTGATTGAATACACATTGGAAAAATCTCCTAATCAAATAAGGACTAAAATTAATTAAAAACATAAAAATTCATGGTTAAACAGGTTTGACCGAATGACCAGGGCTGAAATTACTCCCAATTTGCATTCTTTTTGCTCCAAATTCAATATCCAAACTTTGTTCAATATAAGATATTGTTTTATCAATTTGGATATCATCTTTAACAATAATTGGAGCCTCAAATTCAAATTTCCGATCTTGGACAAAACGAATCAAGAATTGTAGTAGCCTATTTGCCCTTGAACGAGTTTTGGTCCTTGAGGAATCTTTGGTATGCCATCTCCATCATTCCCCTCTCCTCAAAAGGATTTGTCTACAGATTTAGATCATCTGCATCAAAAGGAGATAAATCACTAATGTTAAATGTAGCACTAACATTATACTCACATAGGAGATCAATTTTGGAGGCATTTTCATTGATTTTCTCAACAACTTGAAGAGGACCATCTCCTTTAGGATCTAACTTGCACTTGCTAAGATTGGGAAATCTTTTCTTACGAAAATGTACCCAAATCCAATCTCCAATATTGAAGTTCATAGGACGCTTTCTGCTATTAAGCTGAGCTGCATATCTCTTTGATTGCCCCTCAATATTCTCCTTTCCTTAGCATGAATACTCATAATAAAATCCGCCATTTTCTTTCCATCCAAACTTGTTAGTTCATTAATTGGTAAAGGAACAACATCTAACGGAGTCAATGGATTCAAACCATAAACCAATTCAAAAGGTGAATATGGGTAGATCTGATACCATCGGGGTTCAAGCACTACCCTGACACAGTTCATCCTGAGTACTTCTTTCGCCTATAGCTATCCCTCGCAAGCGGGTACTCTCTTTTCCTCTAACTCACTGTTCAAGGATAATGCCTGCGCCTACCAATATGACCGTCATAGTTCACCTACAACTAGGGAATATTGGAACTAACAATAGACTCTTTAGGAATTCAAAAAGATTTCGGGAAAGAGATCAAAAGACTTAGACCACCATTGAAAGGGAAACACTCATGATATTATTGATCGGAAAATATTTACAGTAGACACTTTACAAGAGACTTGTGTACAAACTTAGACTCAAACTTAACTTGGAAAATAACCTAAGACCAACCTCAGACCAACCTTACTTTAACTTAAACTTTCGGTTCACTTTATAGAGAAGTGACAGATCATTCTTCCTTACAAAGCAAGACACCACTTGCAAACCTACAATTGAAATCACCTGAGGGTACAAAACAAACAAAACAAAGGACAAAGACCCTAATCTAGGAAACAACAAAATAAGTCTCACATGAGATCATAACATGACAAAATAAAATACAGAACACTGAAAACAAGGCTAGCATTTTTTGGAGAAGATCGAATCATGCATGGATGACTTGGCTTCCTAATTTTCTGGTCGAAGGGCACCTGGATGAACAATTACAAAATGAAGAACACAAGGCTAAAATGAAGCACTTCAGTTCGAAACTTACTGCTGGTGACTAGGCTGGAATATGATGAGTTGGATGCTGATTCTTGCATGGAGGATTGCTGCATATCATGGACGAAGTGGCTGGGAAACACAAAGCTGAAAATAGAACTATGGAACAAGATAAAGACAAAATGCTATAGTAGAATATTCCTTGCAGAAATTTCTGAAGGAATTACTGAGATTCTTGAAGAAATCTCTGTTACTTGCATGAGATGGATTGCTGAAATTTCTTTTGTGCAGATAACAATAGGTAGCAGAGTTTCCATTTTCATCTAGCCGTAACTTAATGTGTTGCCATAACTGAATTGCTGAAATTTTTTTTCTTTCTTATTTCATTGCTTCTGACCGAGATTCTTGAAAAACTTGGCTGCTTGCATGAAGTAAGCTGGTAAAAAGTAATCAGAAATTCTTTTGGCTTGTGAAGGAAACAGAAATTAACAAAGAATTTATTCTTCTTGGGAACTGGCCAAATTTCTTCCCTGAGGTGGTCGAATTGCATGAGATGACTAGGACTCCATCCATGAAGATGAGGAGGCCAGATGTTTGCATGAAGGAGAAGTGTTTTCTTGATGAAGCTTCTGTGCCCAATGATACCAATGATAAGCCTCTGAAAGTGGAACTTGCAAGTGCTCTGGGTACCCATCCCAAACAATTTCTTCTTAAGGCTGGCCATCTTCTTCAAAGATATTTGCATAATTGTAACTTGGTGGTTCCTCTAGAGAAGCATTCTTGGACTTTAAGTACATAAGGAGCTCATCTCGAGCTAACTGCATGGATGGTCGAGCCATAGATGGTTCTGTTAAAATCCATTTGCTGATCCATGGATAAGGCCTTGGCTTGTAATAAGTCTTTTGGAAATCCATATGCTTTGTCATAACATAATTTGAGTGTACAATGTACACCTAATATCTCTTTCTTGGATCACCTTGAAGCTTTTGGTTGTACCAATCCCGAGCAGATGGAAAGAAAGTAAGATAATGCAATAATAATGTATTACCAAACTGATTTGGATTGGCAAAGAAGATCTTGAATTGATGTATTTCGATCTCTATGGCATAATAGAATAAAATTGCTAAAGTCCACAGATACCAAAATTTATCTTCTGTCATGGGACCTACATGAGAAAAATGCGTGATGTTGTTGAAGGGTTGGTCTGGGTCGAAAGATACATCATGGAACCAGTTTTGTTCTCGATAGGTTAAGGTTTGGTGTTTAAACACAGTTTTTCTAGCATATTCTTTGACTTGGTCAATTGTGTCACAGTGGTTTAGTTCAGGTGGGTAAAAATCTAGGGTAGTAAAGATGATAGGTATTGGTTTGGGTAGGCTTCCAAAGAACAGGGTAGGCAGAGGTTTTCTTTTTGGTCTTGATAGCAAGTCGGCTAGGATATTGGACTCTCCTTTGATGGGTTGAACTTGGAACTAGTATTTGGAGAACCAATCTTTTAGGGGAAGGAGTTGAGGTTTAGGAATGGCTTTGTTTTTGAATTACATGATCCATGGGAAAGAGGAATTATCCATCTGTACTGTGAACTCATGACTGATCAGGTGGAATTCAAACTTTCTGATCCCTTACTTGACTGCTAGGGTCTCCTTGATGGTAGTGTGATAGTGCTTTTTTGCATCCTTGAACTGATCGCTGGCATGGCTGCAATAATGTTTTTAGCCATTTAGTTCTTCAATGAGGATTGCTCCCCAGAACTCATTACTTGCATCTGTCTATAAGACAATGTGACCTGTGGAAGGAATATGTAGTGGAGGAGGTTTTTGACACATCTGTTTTTCATGGCTCCGTGGAGGTGGTTTCTTTTTCAGGAGTTTGGATAACTGATTGATATATCTGGTAGAGTGAGGAAGGAAAGTTTTAAAGTAGTTGATAATGCCAAGGAATTGCTGGATTTCTTTTACGGACAGATTCTCATCAGGAAAGGAAGGAAGGGATTCAACTAGGTGTGGACCAGGCTGGATTTTTCCATCAGTGATTTTCATGCCAAGATATTCGACCTCTTGATGGCCGAGGAAACTTTTCTTTTCAGATAACATGATACCTTGATTTTAGACGATTTCAAAGAATTGTTCCAACAGTGACAAATGGGCTTCTTCGTCCTTGGAAAAAAGTAGGATATCATCAATGTAGATCAAAGAGCTATGAAGGGTAGGCTCGAAAATCTTGGTCATGGCTTTTTGAAAAATTGAAGGGGCTACCTTTAGACCGAATGACATCACCTTCCATTGATACTGGGCTGTTGGAAAGCAAAAAGCAGTCTTTTAACGTGCTTCAGGTGCAATCCCGAGTTGCCAAAAACCAGCTTTCAAATCAAATTTTGAAAAGATTTTTGCTCCCACCAAATGAGTAAAAGGTTTTGAATCCTTGGGAGCAGAAACTTATCGTCTTTGAAAAACTGGTTCAAAGGTTTATAGTCAATGACTAACCTTTTCTTACCTCGAACTTGCTCACTTCTTTTGTTCACGTAAAAGGTTTGACAAGTCCAGCTTGAATTAGTTGGCTCGATCAGACCTTGTTGCAGTAGTTAAGCACATTTTTCTTAAGCAAATTTAAGATCATCTGGTGTCATTCCAGGATTTGTGGCTTTGGTCGGATTAATGTCTTCATTAAGATTAAAAGGAAGCTTAACAAAGAATTCTTCATTCTTCTAGAGCGGGTTTTGTGCTTAAAGTCTGCATGAGAATCTGCACAAAATTTTTTAAACATATTAGCTATTGATTGAAATTTACCAATAGTATCAGAAATAGTAAACATATTAGTAACAGGAATAATGGGCTGAAATTGATGTTTATATCGGATTCCATGAGGGAGAACCCTCAATCTTTTTGCTTCGGCATATACAACCCATCCGGTAAGAACATCTTTACTGTGAAGTTTATTTCCAAAAACTTTTATCCAGATTATTTAATTTGGAAAGAACTTTATCCCTACTGGGTGCATGGATATGAGACTGCCTTGGAAAATTTCTCCATTGACTGCTTTAAATCGGGCATCAGTGTTTGTCCAGAATTCTACTGGGAGAATATCTGGATTCATCATTGTTTTCATGGCACCCGTGTCTGAGAACTCGATAGCTTTGACTGGTTGGGCATACTTAGATGTTAAAAGAGAAACCTACATATGTGGAGGATGAATATTAGTTACTGAAGTGATATCTGAAACATTATTAACAGTAAAAACAGGTAAACATGATTCCTCATCCGAATCATTTCCTAATGTTTCAAATTCAGAATTAGTAATTTTGATGGCAAAAGTAGTATCCTGGTCGAGATGGCTTTGATCTGAGAACACTGATTCAACGTCAGATTCTGGAAGATCCACCATCAATTGTGAAATGACCTTTGAAGCCTTGGCTTTCTTGTTTGGGGAGTTTCTTACAAAATGGACTTTCTTCTTAGAGAAGAAACAACTATCGGACGTTCGTCTGGTTGAAGCTTTTAGCCTGAAGTACTTGAGGTTTTTCTTGGATTTGTACTTTCTTTGTTTAGGAGATCTCTTCTTCGTGGGCTTACAGTTGCATTTCTTTGTCTTTGGGCAACCAATTTCATAATTTTTATGGCAAATCTTTTCGATCTTCTTCTTTCCATGAGAGAAGTTTTCAACGACCTTCCTTCTTTCACAGAGCTTTTCTAAGAGAGCTCAATCATTTTGTTTAACTCGGGCTAGATCTCTTCTAGAAGTGAGGAAATGTACACTTGTTTCAGATTTGGATCTCTCATTCCACCAAGTTGGTAGTAGATTTCTCTCATCCTTTTGTGGTGCTTGTTGAGGTCTTTAGGCCTTAAAGAACAACATTTCATGTTGAAGAAATCCTCTCAAGCCCGTTTGATTTCCAAAGAGTAATTAGATACAAATTCTTTAAATATTATGTTAATCTATTTATCCAAAGAACCTGTAAGTAATAGGTTTCTATCAATAGCATCTAATGAAATGAATCAATCATTCAGAGTACCAACGGAATGACTAAACAATTCAGACAGAATGCTATTCAAAGGTACTCCCTTTAACAACTGTGTATTAACTCATGATGACATCTCCTGGAATCTTTCACGTCTTTGGTTGATGGAAATGTCACCAAAAGTGAAATAAGTTGTTTTTTGAGATTTCTCCGAAGGAGCCGGTTGTGGAGGTGGTGGTTGATTGTCTGCCATAGACTCATCTGCATCATCTTTTTCATAGTCATGAAATTTAGCATGTGTTTTTGATCTTGAGGGAGCTGGGGTAGTCATAAGGATCCTTGAAACGTCCATCTTCTCATCTCGTGATTCAGTGCACTCAGAAATGCTCCTTAAGGATGCCTCGGACATGGATTCTTCATTTGCAATCCTAGAAGATGTCTGATTATCAACAGCTTGATATGACACCATCAGTTGCGGAGCTGGATTTGCTGAAGTAGAACCAGGCTGTCTGAAAGAACTTGTTGGAGTAGGTTCCCTGGTTTCTTCCTTCTTAGGAGATTCATGATGAGCAACATCAGGCTGGACTGGAGCCTTTGCTTTCTCCGCCTAAGGATATCTTGTCCCTTCAGCTCGGAATGGTTCCGAGTGAGGAGTTGAGTGTGAAAGTTTCTTTTTTGACATGGGATGGACATATAGGTGTTCTTTCGCCCTTCTCTCCCAAAAAACTGCATTTAGGAATGCTTTAATCTGGTATACATTTTGTTCGAGGACGAGCAGGGCTCAGCGGTCCACCGAAAAGTGGTGTTGGTGTATGGAATGTTGGTGGATTATTTGCAACGCCAAACATATAGAACCCTTTTGATGGAGTTTAAAGGAATCGGAGCAGTCTAGGACTTCTTTCTGTTATGGTTTTCAATTTGTCTCTTTAGTTCATGTATCTCTTGGAGTTTTTCAGCAAACTCAGTGCAGTGGCTATTGCCGGTACGGACCATTGCCTTCAAGTCACGATCAAGATTATTGTACCTGTCCAGCATCTCATGGTACTTCTTCTCTACAAAATCTACTTTCGTTTCAACTTGTTTGACTCTGTCATCGATTCTGGTCAACATGTGGTTCTGAGCAATGGCGTTATCCGTCTGTCAATTGAGAACTTCTTCTGCCTAGTTCAATGGAATTTGTCTTCCATACTCATCAACTGCCTTTTGAGAAATACAATGCCTGGATGCTTGTTTTTCAGCCTTGTTTATTCTCCAGAAGCATTGATGATTCTAGCAAACTCTTCCATAGAGGCTCCCACGTTGATAGAGATTCTCAGATAGATCAAGAGAGCTGATCTTGAGAAACTCATGCATGTTGACTGGATCACAAATTATGAGAATTTTGATCAACAACAAGAACCAGTTCAGCCTACTCTTTCAGCCTTTAGAAGGCTACCTGATGGAAAAGTTTAGACATCTTTTAAGATTCTTTAGAAAGAGAAGTCTAATGAGATTTTCACCAAACTGATGCTCACCCTAAATGATGAATCGGATGCTAGCATGCAAAAAGATGTTCGGTGTCTTCTTTCAGCCATCAGGCGGAACCCAGCTATACGTCCCATGTAAACCATCATTTCCTATGGGATGTCCCTTGCTTTGGACTGTGTGACACAGAGTGCTCTTGTTAGGAGGATTCCTCTGAAGGTGAAGATGAAGTCCCCAGAAGATGGCAACGGACCAAGATGAAAAGCGGTGGATGTTCATCCAAACGTCCTCCCAATAATGATGATGATGGCAAGCCTACGGCAATGCTAGCTTCTAAGCCCTTCACTTGCCTCTCGGATTTCTACAACCCTTATCCTAAGGCAACGACTTCACTGCCCATGAATAAGGAAAGTCCTCCATCTGTGACATTTGTCTTGCCCTCTATCAAGAAGATTCTGAAGAACATGACGGACCGTGATAAGCCATCTCCTTATTGCAGACAAGCAGAAAGGAGAAAGAAGACGATGGAGAAAGAAACTTTCACAGTCAACTCCTCAGTTAGAAACATTCTGACCCAAAGGGACAAGATATCCTTAGGCGGAGAAGGCAAAGGCTCTAGTCTAGCCTGATGTTGCTGAACATGAATCTCCTAAGAAGGAAGAAACCGGAGAACCTACTCTAACAAGTTCTTTCAGATAGCCTGGTTCTTCTTGAGCAAATCCAACTCTGCAACTGATGGTGTCATATCTAGCTGTTGATAATCAGACATCTTTTGGTTGTTGAAATGTAGAATCCATATCTGGGGCATCCTCAAGGAGCATTTCTAAGTGCACTAACTCAGAAGAAGAGAAGATGGACATTTCAGGGATCCTTATGACTACCCCAGGTCCCTCAAGATCAACAACACATGCTGAATTTTATGACTATGAAGAAGATGACGGAGATGAGTCTATGGCAGACAATCAACCACCACCTCCACAACTTGCTCCTTTGGAGAAATCTCAAAAAACAACTTCTTTCACTTTTGATGACATTCCCATCAGCAGAAGCTATGAAAGATTCCAGGAAATGTCATCATGGGTTAACACACAGTTGTTAAAGGGAGTACCTTTGATTAGCATTCTGCTTGAATTCTTTAGTCTGCATGATTGGTTCATTTCATTAGATGCAATTGATAGAAACTTATTACTTATAGGTTCTTTGGATCAATGGATTAACATAATATTTAAAGAATTTGTTCGTGATTACGCTTTGGATATCAAACAGGCAAGACAGGATTTCTTTAAGACGAAATGTTGTTCTTTAAGGCCTAAAGACCTCAACAGGCACTACAAAAGGATAACTGAAATCTACTACCGACTTGGTGGAATGAGAGATCCAAATCTCAAACAAGTGTACATTTCCTCACTTCCATAAGAGATCCAGCCCGATTTGAACAAAATGATTGAGCTCTCTAGGAACCCATTGGCGAATCTTGGACTTGCAGAGATCCATCAAGCAACATTCACTTGCGTATAAAAATTTGTGAAAGAAGGAAGGTTGTCTCGAAAAGATTTGCCACAAAAATTATGAAATTGGTTGCCCAAAGACAAAGAAATGCAGCTATAAGCCCATGAAGAAGAGGTCTCCTAAGTAGAAAAAGTACAAATCCAAGAAAAACCTCAAGTACTTCAAGAGATAGACTTCAACCAGATGAAAGTAGGTGTTTCTTCTGTAAGAAGAAAGGCCATTTTGCAAGAAACTGCCCAAACAAGAAGGCCAAGGCTTCAAAGCTAGTTTCACAATTGATGGTGGATCATCTAGAATCTGACGTTGAATCGGTGTTCTTAGAGCCAAGCCATCCTGACCAGGATAATGCTTCTGCCATCGAAATTACAGATTCTGAATTTGAAACATTAGGAAATGATTTGGACGAGGAATCATGTTTACCTGTTTTTACTGTTAATAATGTTTCAGATATCGCTTCAGTAACTGATATTCCTCATCCACATGTAAGTATGCCAACCAGTCACAGCTATCGGGTTCATAGACATGGATGCCATGAAAACAATGATGAATCCAGATATTCTCATAACAGAATTCTAGACATACACTGATGCTCAATTTCAAGCAGCTAATAGAGAAATTTTCCAAGGCAGTCTCATATCCAAGCACCTTGTAGGGATAAAGTTCTTTTCCAGATTGCATAATCTGGTTAAAAGTTTTGGGAAATAAACTTCATGGTAAAGATGTTCTTATCAGATGGGATGTATATGCCAAAGCAAAAAGATTGAGGGTTCTCCCTCGGATAATCCGCTATAAACATCAATTTCAACCTTTTACTCCTGTTACTAATATTTTTGCTATTTCTGATACTATTGGTAAATTACAATCAATAGCTAACATGTTAAAAAAATTTTGTGCAGATTCTCACGCAGACTTTAAGCATAGAAACCCGCTTTGGAAGAATAAAGAACTCTTTGTTAAGATCCCTTTTAAGTTTAATTGAGATATTTATTCGACCAAAGCAACACATCTGGAATGACACCAGATGATATTAAACTTGCTCAAGAAGAACGTGCTGAACTACTGCAACAAGGTTTGATAGAGCCAATTGATTCAAGTTGGGCTTGTCAAGCCTTTTACGTGAACAAAAGAAGTGAGCAAGTCCGAGGTAAGAAAATGTTAGGCATCGACTATAAACCTTTAAACTAGTTTTTAAAAGATGATATGTTTCTGCTCCCTAGGATTCTAAACCTTTTTACTCATTTGACGGGAGCAAAAATCTTTTCAAAATTTGATTTGAAAGTTGGTTTTTAGCAACTGGGAATTGCACCTGAAGAACGTTATAAAACTGCTTTTTGCATTCCTACTGCCCAGTATCAATGGAACGTGATGCCATTTGATATGAAGGTAGCCCCCTTAATTTTTCAAAAAGCCTTGACCAAGATTTTTGAGCCAATCCTTCGGGCCACTTTGATCTACATTGATGATATCCTACTTTTTTCCAAGGAAGATGAAATCGTCAAAAATCGGGGTATCAAGTTATCTGAAAAGAGAAGTTTCCTTGGCCTTCAAGAAGTCGAATATCTTGGCTTGAAAAGCATTAATGGAAAAATGTCGCCAGGCCCACACCTAGTTGAATCCCTTCCTTCCTTTCTTGATGAGAACCTATTCGTAAAAGAAATCTAGCAATTCCTTGGCATCATTAATTGCATTAAAACTTTCCTTCCTGACTCCACCAGATATATCAGTCAATTATCTAGACTCCTGAAAAAGAAACCACCTCCATGGAGCCTTGAACAAACCCTAGAAATATAAGCCCTCAAAAAGATGTGTCATAAAAATCCTCCACTCCACATTCCTTCCACAGGTCAAGGGATCTTACAGACGGATGCAAGTGATGAGTTCTGGGGAGCAATCCTCATTGAAGAACTCAATGGCCAAAAACATTATTGTGCTCATGCCAGCGGTCAGTTCAAGGATGCAAAAAAACACTATCATACCACCATTAAGGATATCCTAGCAGTCAAGTATAGATCAGAAAGTTTGAGTTCCACCTGATCAGTCATGAGTTCACAGTACAGATGGATAATTCCTTTTTCCCAATTATCATGGAATTAAAAAACAAAGCCATTCCTGAACCTCAATTCCTTCGCATGAAAGATTGGTTCTCCAAATACCAGTTCCAAGTGCAACAAATCAAAGGAGAGTCCATATCATAGTCGACTTGCTATCCTGACCAAAAAAGAAACCTTTGCCTACCTTGTTCTTTGGAAGCCTACCCAAGCCTATGCCTATCATCTTCACTATCCTAGAATTTTATCCGCTTGAACTAGATCATTGTGACATAATTGACTAGGTCAAAGAGGATGCCAGAAAAACCGTGTTTAAGCACCAAGCCTTAACTTGTCGAGAACAAAATCGATTCCATGCTGTATCCTTGGACCCGGATCAACCCTTCATCAACATCATGCATTTTTCTCATGCAGGCCCCATGTCAGAAGATAAATTTCAGTATCTGTGCACTTTAACAATTTTATGCTATTATGCCATAGAAATCGAAATACATCAGTTTAAGATCTTCTTTGCCAATCTTAATCTGTTTGCTAATACATTATTGTGACATTATCTTACTCTCTTTCAGTCCACTCGGGGATTGATACGAAGACTGTTGCTAGAAGCTTCATGGTGATCCAGGAAAAACATATAAGGTGTACATTGTACAATTAGATTATGTTTTGAAAAATCATCTGGATTTCCAGAAGACTTATTTCAAGCCAAGACCTTATCTACAGATCAGCAAATGGATTTTAACGGAACCACCTTTGACTCAATCGCCCATGTAGCTAGCTCGAGTTGAGCTCCTTGTTTACTTAAAGTCCAAGAATGCTTCTCTAGAGGAACCACCAAGTTAAAATTATGCAAGTATCTTTGAAGAAGACAGGTAACCTGAAGAAGACATTGTTTGGGATTTGTACTCGGCACACTGGGAAGTTCCACTTTCAGAGGCTTATCATTGTTATCATTGGGCAAGGAAACTTTATCAAGAAAAGGCTTCTCCTTCATGCAAAGATCCGGCTTCCTGATATTGACAAATGGAGTCTTTGTCATCTCATGCAATTCAGTTAGTTCCCAAGAAGAATAAATTCTCTGCTCCATTCTGATTCCTTCACAAGCCAGAGGAGTTTCTAATTACTTGTTATGAACTCACTTCATGCAAGCAGCCGAGTTTTCATCAAGAATCTCTATCACCCTCACCAGAAGATTCAGCAATGTCACAAGAAGAAAAGAATTTCTACAATTCGGTTACGGCAACAGAAGAAGTTTCGGCCAAGACAAAGATAGAATCACTATTACCTTCTATCATCCCCACAAAAGGAATTTCTGCAATATACCTCATGGAAGCAATTGAATTTCCTTCAGGAATCTTGGTTATTCCTTCAGAAATTTCTTCCAGGAATATTCTGCTATTGCATTATGTCTTTATCTACTTGAATAGTTCTATTTTTAGCTTTGTGTCTCCTCACCACTTTGTCCATGATGTGCAACAATTCTGCATGCAAGAATCAGCTTCCAACTCATCAAATTGCATCCTAGTCACCAGCAGCAATTTTGGACTAAAGTGCTACATCTAAGCCTTGTGTTCTTCATTTTTTCCTTGTTCATCCAGGTGTAATTCAACCAGAAAATTAAGAAGCCAAGTCATCCATGCCTGATTCGGTCTTCTCCAAAAAATGCCAGCCTTGCTTTCAGCGTCCAGTATTTCATTGTCTTGTAATGTTCTCATGTGATAGTTATTTTATTTTGTTGTTTCCTAGATAGTTATTTTGTTGTTTCCATTACTTATTTGTGATGTTCTCATGTGATAGTTATTTTGTTGTAATGTTCTCATGTGATAGGCAGGCTAATGCTTTTCTAAGTTGAGTGTTTAACCATTTACTTACTAAAATCTTTTAGTTAATCAATCTAGAGAAATTCCAACTATGGGCTGGGCACTCTCATGATAAACTATGGATAATATAGTATTAATACCTCCAACGATGGGCTGGTCGACAAAAACACTTATCCTCGAAATTAGCTTTTAATTTGTCTATTAATTTCTAGGCTCTTATGGACAATCATCTTATAGGGGTCACACGGGGTGACGCGAGAAAGCCACAACCCATTAACACAAATAAGTAATGGAAGCCATGGGTCCAACTTAATGCACCCTCTCCCACTCAATCTTTTATTTGAGAAACTTAATAAAATATAATCTTGGTTTTATTTCTTAAGAAAACATAAC
>JAOXNR010043137.1:0-19442 GCA_028571225.1 Parsonsia alboflavescens | reverse complement strand
TTCTATAAATGAAGTCTTACAAAGGATGTCCTTGGAGCTGGGATCAATTAGGAAGGACATGGGAACCATGAGTACAAGAACAATAGAGTTGAAGAGAGGGTGAACACATTTGGCACACCACTAGCCCCTCGTAGAGCTGGCCAAAATCAATTTCAGCAAGGTGGCAAGGCAGGGGAGGTAATGTGGAAAGGGTACAGCCAAGAGGAAGAGTTGTTCAACGACACTTTGATGAAGTATTTGATGAGGAAGAAGACGAGTGGGAACCACAGCATGAGGATGATTACCGAGAGCCAAGGTGAAGAGATACAAACATGGGAAACATTAAGCTAACCATTCCACCATTCAAGGGAGGACATGATCTGAAAGCATACCTGATTTGGGAGAGCGGAGCTGAGCATGTATTGGATTGCTATGACTATCTGGAAGCCAAGAAAGTGAAGCTAGCAATTGTAAAATTTTCAGATTATGCACTTACTTGGTAAGAACAATTGATGATCATGGGCTAGAAAACCAGCTATTGCTACT
Organism: Parsonsia alboflavescens; assembly: GCA_028571225.1. Lineage (NCBI taxonomy): Eukaryota > Viridiplantae > Streptophyta > Magnoliopsida > Gentianales > Apocynaceae > Parsonsia > Parsonsia alboflavescens. The sequence continues at coordinate 18,917 of JAOXNR010043137.1, read as the reverse complement.
TGGGATGAGCTGAAAACAGTCATGAGAAAGAGATTTGCTACGGCTTATTATCATAGAGAGCTTTACCAAAAACTTCAAACTCTTACTCAAGGATCTAATAATGTGAAAGAGTACCATGAAGAGTTGACAAAAGCTTTGAAGAGAGCTAGCATAGTGGAGTATGAAGAAGACAGAATGATTAGATTTCTCAATGGCTTGAATGAAGATATTTGGAAAGAAGTTGAATCTTATTCTTATGATGGTTTTGAGGACATGGTACACACGGACATTCAAATTGAAAGATACTTGAAGAATAGGAAGCCAACACATGGGACGTCTTATGAAAATTCACCTTATGGTACTTCTTCAACAGCTAAGGTGGAAGGAGCTTGTTCAAAGGAAGAGAAATCCATTCCCAAGGAGCAAGAAGTAGAAGCTATCCATGGTGATTTATGTCGTCAAGAAATTGTTGGAAATGAGCAAGTCCAAGAGCCCTATGAAGTGAAAGAAGAAGTTCCCATTGTGAAAAATGAGAGAGAAAAAGAACAAGAGAGAATAGAAAAAGGAGAGCATGAGATTGAAAAGGATTTTTAGAGGGAACTTGAGATGAAAAATGACATTGTGATTGAAAAAGAATTGAGTGTAGAAAATGGAGAATCTCGTGAGGAAGAAAAAGAAAAAGAGAGTGATTTGATCTTCAAGATGAGCAAGGAGATTTCAATACCTATTTCTAACATTGACCACTCATTTTCTAGTGTTCTTGTGCCAAAATTTCAGGTTTTTGAAGGCCCAAACAAGTTGAAGGAAGACAAGGACAAGAAGAGAATAAGTGCTATGTTAAAGTGGTACACTCTTATATCTACCCTTGGTGATAGAATATTGAAATTTAAGCATGAAAACATGAATTCTAAGGCTAATTATGATTATGGAATTGCTTGTGATGTTCATGAGCAAGTTGCTATTTGTGAATTTCTTGGGTATGATGATTCCTTGATTAGAGAAAACATGTCTTCCACTTTTATGAGTTTTGTGACACTTTTATGGATTTTGAAGTTGTTGAGGAATCATGTGTGCAAAAATATGATTGTAGAATTGTGAAAGAGCATGCTTGTTACTATGTGCTTAATGTCTCTAGACAAGTTATGTATAGTCAATAGTCCAAGCATATTAATTGCTTAGAGATAAAGCTTTGTTTATGCCTAAGGATTCTATGAATGGCTTGTCAGCCATTGAAATTCATGAAAATAGCCTAGAGTCATCTTCTTATGACTTGAGTTTCTTGAAATGCATGAAGGAAGACGTCTTTTGGACTTATATGAATAGGCTAACAAAGTTTGTCTTAGATGATCGAGTTTTGTGGATCATTGACGTTGCAATGCTTGTTAACAATTTATATCTTTTTGGTCTAATGTGCATAATCAAAGTGGATTCTAAATTCTTGATAACCTTATTTGAGATGCACTTCATTGTGATTGTTGAGAAGAGCGAGCTTGTGCTTCTTGCAAATCAATCATTGTCAAGAAATTGTGAAGAAACATATCATGATGAGGAATTGTTCTTAAATGATCAAATCATGAATGAAATGTTGGTGATCTTTATTGGGTGGAATTAGATGATGTTATGGATTATGTTTTGTGACACCAATAGAGATTTATTGAGGTTTGCTAGAAATCCCCTATTTTTAGAGAAGTATAATGATGTCCATCTTTCTAATTTGAAGGGATTTAGCATATGTGAATAGGATTTACTTATTCCTTTTATACATATGTTTAATGCTTTTGATGGAGGACACATATATGCTATTTTAAGGGATTCTTTCTTGAACATAATGTCTTTGAATCCTAGAGTTGGAGGACTTACATATCATGGTTTAAGTGATTGTAAACCAACGAGACTTAATACCTTATTGTCTTTTGCTTTAAATGTTAGAACTTTGTTACTTTGTTGTCCTAAGTGGCTATGGTATTTCTTCTAATGAGATTACTGAAGGGGGAGGAGGAATGCATATCTATAAACGAGAGACCACCACCAATAAGCAAGGGTATGGTAAGGCTTTTTCAAGTTCTATCTTCCATGAAGGAGAACTTGGAGTTAATTGGTAAGTATTCTTTTGATTCTTCAATCTATGTTAGTTTTCATTCTCTTTTCGATGTAGATGAAGCCGATTCAAGGACGAATCCTTTCAAGGTGAGGGGGAATGATGATGATCCATTACCTGTAATACCAGTTGGTCGTATCACAAGAGCTAGAGCAACTAAGTTAAGGAAAGCATTAATGATATCTGTGCAAGGAAGAGAAGAAATGCTAGATTTTACTACAATGCTTGAAGCACAACCGTCAATGGAGGATGAACCAAGGAAAGAGCTCAACATGTGGATGATAGAAGTCATCAAGGAGAAGTGATTAAGCAATTAATCAAGCCATTTGAAGCTTTGGAAGTGAGGCAGCACGAGCGGGACAGATTGGCGAAATCTGCCTAGAAATTTTTTATTTTGTGATCTGTTTTTACAGCCTTGTTATCTTGACCTTAGTTAGACTTTTTGATGCAGAGCTGGTTTCAGTTCGAGCTGGTTCGGCTCAAGATGGCTCGGATGTGGGGCATGCTTCGGATGTTTCGGTTCAGCAAGTTTCGACTCCACCATCGGACCAATCCCTTCCGTCGTCTAATACTCCTCCAAGACGGTCTGACCAGTTGAAGCCGACACCACCATTAGCTTCACGACAGCTAGAACGTTTGAAGAAGAGGACGTAAGTTGCTTGAAGGACCGAACTGGCTTGGATTGTAGTTGGGTCGGTTTCGATCAATCCGATTCCTTTTAGTAATTGTCGAATTCTGGTTTTACTTTCATTAAGGATATTTGCTTAATTTTGTTATTATTAGTTGATCTAGGTATTTAAGTTATTTTGCTTTGTAATTTTTGGGGGAATTTTTCGGACCAATTAAGAAATTGCTAGCTTTCGGCTTATCCAAGTTTTCGACTTCGAAAATCATTCTTCACTTGATTTAATTTTTCGACTTCTAACTACTTGAATTTAAGTTTGATTTGAAGGAACTTTCAATCAGGTTGGGTTTTTTTTTTCCATCTGTTTCTTGTTTTGCAAGTTTCTGAACAAGAAACGAATCCTCAAGTTTTCGTTGAATCTCCAAAACTTTGAGAAAACCAAACTCATCCAAAACCGTAGCAGCACAAGTTTTCCTTCCATTTGTGTCAGTTTTTATCACAGCACAGATTCACCATAGCAGGAAGTAATCTAGAATAGAACGTTAGTGCAGGATTGGGAAGAGTCTAGGCGCGACAGGGAAGAGTTGAGAAGGGAGATGCGGCTAGAGAGGGAGAGCCGTGATCGACAGATGCAAACGACAGATGCAAAATTTAACATAGGTGGTGCAGCGTCTAGCGTTAGACCGACAACCAGAACAGCCTGGAATTGATGGGTTGCGATATGGGGTGGACGTCGATGTTGAGGAAGATTTTGGGAGGCTGCCGTGTGAGCAACCTAAGGTTTGTTCGAGGGGAATGAGGGGTGGCTTCCAACCTCCTAGAGACATTGAACTTGATCCTTTTGTTCCTCGTTGGGATCCAGGGTTTAAGATGGAGGTCTCGGAGTTTTCAGGAGGGTTAGCGCCTGAAGATTTCTTGGATTGGATGAGCTCGGTGGATGAATTTTTTTCTTTGAAGGAGGTTCTGGCGGAGAAGAAGGTATCATTGGTGGCGATGAGGTTCAAGGATACGGCTGTCGCATGGTTCCAATCTTTCAGATATCAGAGATACCTGGATGGACTTCCAGTTTTGGATGATTAGGGGGAGTTCAAGTGAGAGATGCACAAGTAGTTTCTGCCTTTCAATTATCGGCAGACCATGTTCGATTCTTGACGCATTGTTCTCGGAGCATCGAAGAATATACACTTGAGTTTTATCGGATGGTGGCAAGGAACCAATTGCGTGAAACGCAAGAACAACTAGTGGCACGTTATCTCCATGGATTACGACCTGCTATTCAGGATGCTTTACAGGTCCATACCTTTGCCACTGTCACGGATGTGCAGATGAAGGCACAAGTTGTGGAGAAGAGTCTAGTGAGGGCTAGCGGCAAAAGGGTTTGATTCGGGAGAAGCTTCCCTCCTCCTCGTGTTTCTCCAACAAGTAGCTCTTCATCGACTAGTGTGGTTAGTTCTTCCCCCAAAATCGGTTTGGACAAGGTAGTGCACAACTCAGCCAAGAGTCAGGTAATGCTCCGAATAAGTCCACCATCAATAATAAAGCTAATGTGAAGTGGCACAGATGTCAGCAGTTAGGGCACTATGCGAATGAGTGTCCGAGACTAAGATCGCAATAACTGATTCAGGAAGGAGGCGGGGATGAATTTGTAGACTATGGTGGTGATGATGTGTATGAAGAGGAGGATACATGTTATGTTGCACTTGAGGATATACGTGGAGATAGTTTGGTTTTGATTAGGATTTGTTTAGCTCCCAAAGCTGATGAAGATTGGAAATGGAGAAACATCTTCACAACTCGATGCACAATAAAAGGGAAGGTATGCCGTGTGATAATTGATACGGGAGGCTGTGAGAATGTTATCTCACAAACGGCAGTGCAGAAGCTTCAGTTGAAGACAAAACCTCATCCAATGCCATACTGGTTGGGTTGGCTAAATAATGATACCGAAGTCAGGGCTTCAGAACGGTGCGGGGTGGAATTCTCGTTTGGACCTTAGTATTCTAGCACTGTCTTTTGTGATGTCGTCTTGATGGATGCCTCTTATTTACTACTCAGCAAGCCATGGCAATATGACAATCATGTGACCTATGATGGGTTCACACATTGTTATACTATCAATCGGGGGCCAAAGAAGGTGATACTTCAGCCCATGTGAGAGGGAATGGTTGATAGTAAGAAAACAATTATTTGCTTACTACGGAAGGAGTTTGAAGAAGAGGTAACTGAGGCCGAGCTTTGTTCTGCTTTAGTTGCGACTGACTTGTTGGCATCGGACAATAGTGAGGTCGAGTTGGAGATTTCGGAACAAGTGCAAGAGGTTTTGGCTGAATTTGTAGACTTATTGCCGGATGAGTTACTAGTTGGGTTGCCTCCGTTGAGGGACATTCAGCACCAGATAGATCTAATTCCGGGTTCCATCCTTCCAAACAAGGCATGTTACCGATTGTCCCCACAACAACATGAAGAGTTGAAACGACAAGTGACAGAGTTACTTGATAGAGGGTTTATCCGGGAGAGCATCAGTCCCTGTGCGGTGCCTGCTTTATTGGTACCGAAGAAGGATGGCACATGGAGAATGTGCGTGGACAGTTGCTTTATTGGTATGATTAAGTATCGGTTTCCGATTCCACGACTCGATGACATGTTGGATCAGCTCTGTGGAGCAGCTATCTTTTCGAAGATAGACTTGAAAAGTGGCTACCACCAACTCCGAATCAAACCTAGAGATGAGTGGAAGACGGCTTTCAAGATGAAAGACGAGGCTCTTTGAGTGGCTGGTCATGCCCTTCGGTCTCTCGAATGCGCCTAGCACATTCATGAGGGTCATGAATCAGGTACTGCGCCCTTTCCTCAATGACTTTGTGGTGGTTTACTTTGATCATATACTTGTATGTGGTCGAACGGAGGAAGAACATTTGCAGCACCTACGATTAGTTTTGGCTACTTTGCGAGATCACAGTTTGTTTGCCAATCGGAGGAAATGTGGTTGGATGGTTGGCAAGATTGTATTCTTGGGGTATGTGGTTTCAGCAAGAGGAATTCAGCCGGATGATGCTAAGGTTCTGACAATCCATGAATGGCCTGTACTAAAGAGTGCAATTGAGGTTTGGTCTTTTCATGGATTAGCAAGCTTCTATTGTCGGTTTATTAGGGATTTCAGTGTGTTGATGGCACCTCTGATTGATCTCTATAATGCCAAGGTGTTTGAATGGATAGAGGCGGCTCAAGAGACATTTGATGTGATAAAGGAAAGACTAACGAGTGCACCAATGCTTGCTCTACTGAATTTTGATAAGGTATTTGAAGGGGATTGTGATGCTTCGAAGGTAGGAATAGGAGCGGTTCTACGTCAGGAGGGTTGTCCGATAGCCTATTTCGGTGAAAAGCTTGGAGGGCCAAAGTTGAACTACTCAACTTATGATGGCGAGTTCTATGCTATAGTCCGAGCTCTCCAACACTGGCGACATTATTTGATACAGTGGGAGTTTGTGCTATACTTTGACCTCCAGGCTTTGAAGTTTCTTCAGGGGCAGCATCGACTTAGTGATAGGCATGCTAAGTGGGTGTCAGCGCTCCAAGAGTTCACATTCACCTTAAAACATAATTCAGGTGTCATGAATAAGGTGGCTGAGGTATTGAGTAGGCGTCGATCGTTGCTTAACATGATATGGGTTGTCATCTTGGGCTTTGAGGGATTGAGGGAATTACAACGGGATGATACTGATTTCGGACCTATTGTGGAAGCCGTGGAGCAGCAGGAACAGTGTGATTATGTGCTCCATGATGGCTACCTCTTCCGAGGTAATTGCTTATGTATTCCTGGCACTTCGTTGAGATTGTTGATTATTCAGGAATTGCACTTAGAAGGGCACTTCGGCAAAGACAAGATAGCCGGCTTGATCAATTAGAAATTTTACGGGCTGGGTATTGACAAGAATACCCAAAATTTCGTTAAGCGATGCCGAATTTGTCAGGTGTCGAAAGGAGGGAGCACTAATCAGGGTCTTTATACACCTTTACCCATTCCGGATGAGCTATGGACGGACGTGTGAATGGATTTCGTCCTGGGTTTGCCGCGTACTTAGAAGGGGTTTGACAACATCATGGTTGTGGTGGATAGGTTTAGCATGATGGCTATCTTCATTGCTTGCAAGAATTCCGTGGATGCGAGCAAGATTGCTGACTTGTACTTTGGGGGTGTGGTGCATATATTTTGGTTGCCAAGGAGTATCTTGTCTGATCGGGATACGAAATTCATGAGCCATTTTTGGCGAGAGCTTTGGAAGTGTATGGAGACTACTCTGAAGTTTAGTAGCCCATAACATCCACGAATGGATGGACAGACGGAAGTGGTGAATCGTACCTTAGGGAACATGTTGAGGGTGCAAGTCAAGTCTTTTGGGACTTGGGATTCTGTTCTAACGAAGATTGAATTTGAATTTAATTGCTCTGTGATTCTATCCACCAAATTTTCTCCTTTTTAGGTTGTCTTGGGGCGGAATCCGAGAGGTCCTCTAAAACTTGCTATTCCTGATCTTGGCTTGGCTCCACGGAAGGTGGAGGATCGTCTGGTTGATCTATAGTCCATTCATACAACTGTCAAAGCGAACTTGGAGGCTGCTTATGCTCAGTACAAGTTGCATGCTGATCAATCTAGGCGAGATGTTCAGTTTGAGGTGGGTGATCTGGTTTGGGTCACTTTGTCCAAGGAGCGATATCCTACTGGTGAGTATCATAAGCTCAGGGATCGGAACTTTGGCCCGTCCCAAGTCTTGGAGAAGCTGGGTGTCAATGCTTATCGAGTTGAATTGCCGAACGAGTTCAGCATTTCAAATGTTTTTAATGTTTAGCATCTTTCGACCTTTCATGGTGATAATCCGAGCTTGAGGACAAGCTCAATTCAAGAGGAGGAGTCTAACGTAGAGCTGGTTTGGCTCAAGATGGCTCGGATGTGGGGCATGCTTCGGATGTTTCGGTTCAGCAAGTTTCGGCTCGACCATCGGACCAATCCCTTCCGTCGTCTGATACTCCTCCAAGATGGTCTGACCAGTTGAAGCCGACACCACCATCAGCTCCACGACAGCCAGAATGTTTGAAGAAGAGGACGTGAGTTGCTTGAAGGACCGAACCGGCTTGGATTGTAGTTGGGTCGGTTTCGATCAATCCGATTCCTTTTTGTAATTGTTGAATTCTAGTTTTACTTTCATTAAGGATATTTGCGTAATTTTGTAATTATTAGTTGACCTAGGTATTTAAGTTATTTTGCTTTGTAATTTTTGGGGGGATTTTTCGGACCAATTAAGAAATTGCCAGCTTTCGGCTTATTCAAGTTTTCGACTTCGAAAATCGTTGTTCACTTGGTTTAATTTTTCGGCTTCTAACTACTTGAATTGATGTTTGATTAGAAGGAACTTTGAATCAGGTTTTTTTTTTTTTTTTTTCATTTCTTGTTTTGAAAGTTACTAAAGAAGAAACAAATCCTCATGTTTTTGTTGAATCTCCGAAACTTTGAGAAAACCGAACTCATCCAAAACCCCAGCCATGCAAGTTTTCCTTCCGTTTGCATCACTTTTCCACTTATTGTTAGTTGCTTTCTTTATGTTTTAAGCTAGCTTTAGGTGGCTAATTAAGTCCCTAATCCTAATCGGGGCTGAGCCCATAAATAGGTCATCATTTGTATTGCATTTTTAACACAATTAACTCTATAAACACTTTTTAGAAAATTGAATGAATACCTTTTGGATTCGAAGGGTGACTGACCAAGAGTTCTTCCTAAGGCTCTTAGTTAAACTTTAGGGTTCTCAATGCTTGGCTAGGGTAATTGAGTTGAGTTGATGAGACTTAATCCGGTAGATCATATTCGATGACAATTGGTCAATAGTTCTAACTGGAATCTCTTGCACGAAGTCTTGGGCAATCACAATTTGGTTTTGGTCTAAAATTTAGATTTGATGAATGATGGGTTCCTTCCAAATTTGAGATCATATCAGTAAGCATCATAATATAAGAGATTAATAGAACTTCCTGTATCCACTTATATTTTTTTAACTCTATATCCAACAATATTAAGAGAAATCACCAAAGGCACATTGTCATTAATTACTTTACTAGGCTCCAACTTTTATTTTTTCTTAGGACGAACTTCATATTGAGAATATATCCCAGAAATCATTTCAATCACTTTTGGAGCTACCATATGTCTTTGAGGATCCACCTGTCTGGTTTGATCTCCTTGAATCACATTCACGTACTCCTTGAGATGACCATTTTGTATGGTAGTTCCTATTTCCCTTTTCGATGAGAAAAATTCATCTGTGTGGTGTCCAACTTCTTTATGGAATAGACAGTATTGATCTTGAAATCTCTATAAGACTTTGCATTGGCTCTGGAGGCTTCAAAATTCCAGAACCATCCACCTTTTGTAGAATAAAGGTCCGAGCAACATTCAATGGTGTAAAGTTTTCAATATTCCTTGGAGGCCTAGCTGAAAATTTTTGCTATTCCCTGCATCAGTCCTCTTCTAATTATTATTTAGTTCAAAGAATTTATGAACATCCTGTTTTGGATTAGGAACTCCAGAATGTTGATCTGCTTTAGGAAAGTCACTGTGAAAGGAACTTTTGTCAAAGTACCTATCATAGTTGTTACTCCTTGGAATAAAAGATTCGTATGTTGAATAATCAGAATTAGGATTTGACAAAGAAAAGCCATATGGTTCATATCCCATTGTCCTTGGCTTCTTTTGTCCTTTATTTTCCAGCTTCCTAAATTCATCTTTGTCCAATTTTGTTAAATTCCTTTTGGATTTGAAAAGTTCTTCAGCTTTGATCCATTTGCACACCTTTGTCAACACTTCATTTGTTGATTTTGGATTTAACAACTCAATCTTATTGAAATGACTTGCAGTCTTTGTCCATGTCAAAAAGATTCTACACATGACTGTTCTGAACAATCTTCGACGTTGAGAGCCTCAGTATAAAACGTGTTCAAATGATCTCCCAAAGTCTCATCATTAAACCGTCTGAGATTTCTTAGATAGGAACCAGGTTTCTTCTGGATACCCCTTCCTTCAAATTCTCTTAAAAACAACTCACTCAACTATTTAAATGAAAATGTAGATAATCCAGGCATTTTACAAAACTAGTTAGCGGCTCTTCCTGCCAATGTTGTAGGGAAAGCTTTGCATAAAATCAAATCATCTGCTCTATAAAAAGTCATCTTAGAATTATACCAGGTGAGATGTCTTTTAGGATGTGTAGAACCATCATTAGCCTCCAAATTAGGTAATCTGAAATAAAAAGGTGTTTTTGCTTTCATGTAACCTTGAATCAATGGATTAGCTTGGATTTTGTTCATAACTCCTGTTTTCTCTTTGAATTGTGGAATTATCATCTCTATTTGCTTCATTATATCTTTAATCTCATTACGCCACTCAGATTCTGTAGTTGTGGAATGTTGCACAGTAATCACCTTTTTCTTTCCTTTACCAGCAGGTTTAACTGATTTAGGAGAATTTTTTGAGGAAGTTTAGGAGGACTCTTAGAATTGACTTCTGGTTCTTCTCTACCTTTTGTCCTGTTTTAATTAGAAGAATCTTGTTCTTTAGCATCTTCAGGTCGTAAAATTTCTTGTCTCTTTTGTTCATGAAGAACTTTTTAAACATCTCCATATTATTGAGTACCAATGGTCTATCCTCCTTAGCAATTTGAACCTTTGGTAAATCAACATGTTCCTGTAGAATATTTCGCATAGAAGATGTACTAAATTTTGGCATAGAGATAATAGGTTTCTCCTTCAATTGTAGATCAGGCAATGGAGGCTTTTCAATCCCGTCCAGATTAGCTGTAGCTCCATTCGGTTAATTTTGAGCATCTTGAACTTTAGCAGTATCTTTAGCGACAACACGAACTTGAATGATATATATCAGATTATCACACAAGTATTTTTCTAGCAACAGTAAAATCAGATCTGCATTCGAATTTTCAATCAATAACTGTATCATGAATCAGATAAAATCAAATTCTCCAACAATCGACTGAATTCCCCACTGACTTAAAGCTTCAACATATAAGGCTTCAAAGATCAATAACAATTCCATACGTTGAATGTAGAATTTTCCAAATCTACAGTATGAATAAGCAGTCCTTGAAGCTCAAATCAAATGAAGATAAAAATTCAATTCACAAACACAGCAGAAAGAGAAATCTCAGTTGAAATCAATAAATCCAAGTAGAAAATCAATCTTCTAAGAGAGAGAAGATTTAACTGGAAAGTCCACATCAATTTCCAAAAACGAAAAAATCAAAACCATCAAAATCAGTACAAAATCCTCAATCCTTTACCAATCTCCTCATAGCAAAAACAAAGAGCTAAGAAGGAAATTAGAAATTGTGCCTGTATACAGTGGGTGCCATTATGATGTCGCTTCTCACCCTCAATCTCTTACTTTCGACAGCTTCAATGACTCTGCGAAGGGGAAAAGAACGGAGAAGAGACAGTGTGAAAAGAGTTTAGAGAGAGAGAGAGAGAGGGGGAGGAAAAAGACACATGCTTCTGTATTATATTTATACTATTAATGTCACATGGATTGTCAACCTGACATGATCTACTTTATTTTCAAGTTGGCATATGAATGTGTAACAATCTCCGCATATGCAAGTGTGTAGTTATATACACCATATTACATCTCCCTTGGGATGATAATGAGAATTAGTGAGCGCAAATTTTTCGAAAAAACAATTTTGATGACATAGCTGTCAAAACGGGATTGGCCCATCTTGGTCCCATAATTTAAGAGGGTTGGTCTGTTATTTTTTTGCCCCAATTAGAAACGGGGATTTCTTAGCCTAGTCCTTTGGGGCTGAGGGTTTTGGAAGAGTCCAGTTGAGCCGACCCTTGGGACCATAAATTTTTTTTTCTTTTTCTGTTTACCCTGTCGCTTCTCTCTCTCCTCTCCAACTTTCTGTTTCGTTGTTGTTGTCGTATGGGTTCCCTTCTTCCACTTGATCACTCTGCCTCCCAACAAGCGATAGAAGCAGCAATTTCATTGTGGTAGACTTAGGAGAAAATCGAGTGACTCTGTGGAGTCAGAGAATCATTTAAACAAATCCCCAAATTAGAAGCTACAGAACAGGCAAAATCCATGGAAGGTCAATGATTATGAAGAACAAGTTCAACAACATGGACGGCCACCATGGTGACTCTCTGTATGCTACATCAGCTTTTGCCTATTCTCTAGCTCTAGAATCCTTCTCTTTGCCTTGTTTCTTTAACACGAGCAACCCTAACAACAAAAAAAGATATGTGAATATGATAACTTTGCCAGCCGGGATTTGATATGTTTGCTTCTTCTTGAATAAGGGAAGATTTTAGGAATTGGATATGAATTCACTTAGGGGGATACGCCCTTTTTTCCCTCCTGGATATGGATCTCTCCATGAATATTTTAACCAAATGAAGAGATTGCAGAGGTTTTCGGAAACAGGGGATAAGAAAAGAGTGTTTTTGACTAAATTATATCTTTATTGGGGTAAAATTTTTATATTCTTTTTTAGTTCTTTAGATTATATGATCATTAATTTACATTGGCTTTTTTCTTTTAATGTAAATAACATATATTTTTATTGAAAAACTTCATTCCATTATTTTATAATTTATTATGTTTTTTTTTTTTTGGTAATTTTTGAAACAACAATAATGATAATAATGTAAGTTTTTTAAAATTTTTTTGGAGAACTGGCCGAACCCAACCCCTTTTGATGGCAGTGCGGGGCTGGGCAATTTACACCTCTAACTCTGTGCATCTGCATGGTTATTTTTCCAAAGAAAATAAAATAAAATAAAAGCTTTAATTATTTTTAGGAAAAATAATTATTTCTATACGTCAACTATAGACGTTTAAATCAAATGATCATTCAAACTTTGTTTCTAACCATTTATATACAAAATGAATCTTCTTTCAACTCAAAATACTTGAAAGCTATGTTTTTATCAATTCATATACTATATACATAATGAATTTTCGTTTAACTAAAAATGAAGATTGGCATCTTTTAGTCCTCTAATTATTTATCGATTGCAAATTTGGTCTATAAACTTTTATTTACTTTTCTTATCCTTCAACCTTTTTCTTTTTTTGGCACAATAGGTCCTTTTAGCTAGAAGTTTTATGAGTTTTTCCGTTTGCTGAAGAGGGGTTCTTTAAGAATTTTAATTTTCATTGCATCTTTTGTCCATAGAGTTTTTAAGTTAGTCAACGTTAATCATCAAACTTTTTATAAGTTGCATACTTGGCCCTTTTTTTTTTGGTTAAAACTAATTTTTCTTTTGTTAGATAGTAGCATTTACTTCCCAAAAATGTTAGATTTTAAATAGGAAATGGAAAACCCAATTTTGGTTGACATTTTAGTAAAATCATTAATTTCAATAAAGCTATTTTGCGCTCTTATTTAAACGGACAAATGAATTGAAAATTTTTAGATTTCAAGTTCACGAATAGGAAGAAAGAATCATTAAATTTCCCTCCAAGAAGTTCAAGAAATCAAGGTGAAAATTTAAGCTAAAGTTGGCCAAAAATCACTCTTTTTCCTACACTTGGTTGACCTGTGAATTTCTCTTCATGACTAAGTTTTAGACAATTCTTACCACACCAAAATATTCTAAGAGAATCTTTAGACACCTAAGAACCTTCCTAAGCTACAAACCTACTTTTAGGTCATCCAAGTGCTAAGAATTGAAGATGAAACAATTGCAACTTGCTGCCTAAGGAAGTCAATAGCATGGCACTACCACCTTCAATTTCAACCACTTCCAACCATTGTACTGCTACCTCCAGTTGCTCTCCTCATCCATATTACTTCCTCGTATCACCTCTTAATCATCATGAAGTAGTTATGCAAGTAGTGGAGCTTGAGAGTATTTAGACAATTGCTTGAGTTTGAAGAAACCTTAGTTTGTCATGATTGGAGCCATTAGTCTACCTTGGACACCTCCTCCTTCTAGGGTTGCAATGTGGCTTCCTAGCTTCCATTAGGCTTTACTCGACTTTAGATACTACCTAAAGGAGGGGGAAAGAAACATCCAAAATCATTTAGAAAACTCTCGTATAATGAGTCCACATTTGAACTTTTCTAAGGAGAAAATTTATAACAGTTTCGTGGGACTTTGTAGCTGGGAATTAGAGAGAGTTTTAGGATACTTGATTTATGCATAATTAGGCTCTGTTTTTGTGTCATTGTTGCGCATTATCTTCTATAACTTAGCCTAGTCATGTTATATTGAGAAATATGCGGAAAGGTTTGGAAACAGTTGATGGAGGCTCAAAAATGATTGCGAAATGGAGCTTGGGCCCGTGGCAGTGCCTGTGCTTGCACTTGACAAGTGCAGACAAAATCTAACCGACACCACCGTGCCAATGAGGTTCAGAAATTCTTCTCTCAAGAACCTTTTCAAGGCTGATGGGCCTGGGTCATGGCTCCGATGGCCAATTCAGTCGGGGCTCGAAAAGAACGATTTTCGAAGATTTTTATTATTCCTTTTGTAATAAACTTTAGAAGTAGTTATTGTAATTTTATAAAACATTAGTTAGTATCTAGGAATCTTAAACTCCTATTTTTAGGGCTTTCTTTGTGACTTAAAGCACACAAGTTCAAGATTGATTTCCCAAAGAGTCTCAAAGACAAAGAACGAATTTATTTCCCAAGGGCAAATTTTCTCTCTCTCTTTTCATTGAAATCTTACGTTGTTATTGATCATGTCTTGTGATTAGATTTCTCTTTGTCAACAAGAACATGAAGTAGGTTATTTTGATGGGTTTATGAGATTTGGTTTCTTTCTTCCTAAGGCTTTGATCTTTTTACATTGAGTCTTTATGCAATTTCTATTTTCATCTTATTTATTATGTCTTATTATTTTAGCTTGATCACTTAGATTGTTTTGCATGATTATACAACTAGGCTTAAATACTGTCATTAAGATTGATAAATCCATTAAGTAACAACTATTGTTTAAATTAGCTTTCAACTATTGATTTGATTGAACAATAGGGAATTATATGAACCGAATTGCAAGAGATTAAAACTACTTTGTTTTATGTAATTTGATGTTGGTGATGCCTTTGTTTAACTTGTTGATGCTTGTATTCCTCAAAAATTGACTCATTCCCTTGATGATGCTTGTAAAAACTGGATTGAGTATTTGTTTTTCACTATGTCTCAACTGATTTATCGAAGAATTTCTTGAGTTTTGACTCGTCTTTTTGTTGTTCTCAATGGATTGATTGACTCATTGATTGTTATGTTTCAACAACGTTATCGGAGTATTCCTCAAAAACTGACTCGTTGTATTTTTGTTGCTTTCAAAAACTAGAGAGACAAGTCAGTGTTCACGAAATATCAACGATTTTATTGCTATATTACTTGAAAATTTACTCGTTGTCGTGATGTTGCTCGAAATGACTATAATCGCTAGTCGTTGCTAGCTATGTTTCAATGGTCTTATCAAAGTATTTCTTGAGTTTTGATTCATTTTCTTTTTGTTGCTCGCAATGGATTGATTGACTGGTCATTGCTTGCTATGCCTTAACAATCTTATTGGAGTATTTATCGAAAATTGACTCATCGTCTTTTTGTTACTTACAATGACTTGACTTTTTAGTCATTGCTCATTATGTCTCAACGATCTTATAGCTATATTCCTCAAAAATTGACTCATTCTCTTTATGATGCTTGTAAAAACTACATTGAGTTGTCGTTGTTCACTATGTCTCAACTGAATTATCAAAGTATTTCTAGGGTTTTGACGCGTTGTACCAAAACGGTATGGATCGATTGAAATAAGAAAGCAGGAAAGCAATACAACAATGACTTAAACTTATGTTTAAAAGTTGAAAATATCATTACTAGAGAGAGAAAGTTTACAAAAGAGAGGAAGTGGTTCTAAAAACCTCTACCTTCTCCAAATGAAAACAAACCTATATATAGAAGAAATCCGGATGTGAAAATTGGATTCAAGACTTAATCTAATGTGGACTTGAAATGGTAGGAATTCTCCAAGAAAACAACAAAACAAATGGCCAACAAAGGCTAATGATGGCCAAAAGATAAAGTGACCGAAAAGACAAAAGATGGTCACAAAAGTCAAAAGCAAAAGAAAAGCTGTCCTAATAATACAAATGGCCAAAATAAATGGAAAAGGGTACCCACACATACATGGTCCAAAATGAAAGAAATAAAGTGGTGGTAGACATGATTGCCACTAAGTCATATCAGACTTAAAAGAGAATATCTTCTCGGGATGAAAGCTAGATGTTTGACGTAAAGTTATCTTTTTGTCACTTTCTTCTTTCCTTCATCCTTGACGATTTTTAACTGAGTACTTTGGATGAATGCATCCCAATTTTCTTCCATTACCTGTTTATACAGGTCTTCTTCATCCTTCAGTGGTTGGCTGTTCGATAGGTATTCTTCATCAGAAGCGATTGACATCTTTGATGATTTAGAGATGTCACCAAATGTACTGCATACATTTGATCATAATTTCTTCTGGTGTGAGAGAAGGATATTTCTTCTTAAAATAGGACTTGATTTCCTGTAAATCATTCCTATGGGGAATCTTTCCCTGAACTTGATTCAGACTAGTATTGGAGATATTCCTCCACTTTAGCCTTGATCTCTCGAACAGTTTGATCAGCTGGCCATTGCAACCACCATCTATAATGGAACGTGTTGGATATGCCCTAAGAACATATGAAGATTTTACTTAGTTGGCATAACTTTGTATCATGATGCTATTTATATCATTATATAATTTACTTTTATATTTGCATTTCGTTAAATAAATTATTTAATGTCTTTAGAATAGTTTATTTCTATTCCTAAAACGTCCCTAGTCAAGTGTTATTGAGAGTAGGATATCAATTATACGCTGGGACTTGTATTTGCTGATTGATAACAGTCGTCATGGATATGAGATATCAAATCATCACATAGGTACACGTAGAGTATCGTGTACTGGATTGACTCGCCATGAAATCACTTCATGGATTGTTGTATGAGTGTCATGGGTGATTTCATTATGATAATTATGTCTCATCTTTTGACTTGAGGTCATCAGAGATTCCTGCAAGAAAGATTGGATACTTTGATATTGTCAAACGTCACTCTTAACTGAGTGGACAATAAAGGCTTGTATTGAGTATGTCCTAATTTGTGTTGTAGAATGTTGAATGATCAAGATAGAATTTGTCTCTTTGATATAACAAGAGATTGATGTCTAGCATTCTTGGTTGAGTGAGATTATGAAATGCATGGCCATACTCGAATAAGTTTATATGAGATATTTCTCTTATTCGGTTTCATTAATCTACTCGGGATTGAGAATTCAGATATTGAACTTTACGAGTATAAGACGTTCCACGACTCGTGTTCAATTATGACTTCCTGGACAAAGAGATTAAGACATGTTATTTTTATCATGGAAGGTTTTGTCTTGTCACCGACATTCTCGCTAATTGGATAGCACTAATGTGTTGCTAGACACCACTTATTGTACATGACATTAAATATTATTAATGTGGAATGCCAATTTTACGCGAACTTATTGGGTCACACATTCAAAACATATTGCTTAATTTGTGGAATCTCGTTTAGGACCTAAACAGAATTAGCTAAAGTTGTTTAGTCTAATTCACGAATAGGAATTAACCAAAATATAATTAAGAGTTAATAATGTGATTGAATTGTATTTTTCCAGGTTCGTTGAACCTGGACAAATCTTTTTCAGTCACACTCTGATAGGCCTCTTGTTTTTGAATTCAAATCAGAATTTGCAAATAAAAGATTGATTTATCCAGAAGACTTCTTATCACGAAGTCTTCTAGGTTTTTCAAAGAGATTATGCATCTCTCTTTTTTGTAGTTTTCTTCTTTTTTTCCTGTCTGAGTGTCTGCGTAGAGAAATAATAAGAGAGAGTTTAGAGAAACTAAAAACGAGAAAAACGATATTCACCATTGAATCTAGCAATTCAATCATGTTTGTCCTGCTGCAGTGTTCGTGAGACGTGCACTAGAAGCAGACATTCGTGTGACGAAGTAGAAGTAGAAGTTAGAGATTTTTGCTAGTGACTACAGATTCCGATTTTCTATCTGAAAAGTTGAAAAGGTAATGTCTGTACGCTCTCTAGAGTCCCTCCGATCGATGCCTGGAGGAGGTCTGTTTTTGGCCTTCCCTTCAATTGGCATCAGAGCCAGATTCGGAGTCTCTAGACGGGTTCTATGTGAAATTATGATTTCATGACATGCCTGTATGAAATCGAAATTCTGTTAAAGTTTGATTTTCGGAATATGTTTTCAATTTCTGTTAAATTCGAAATTTAGCATGTTTTGATTTCTGTTAAAAGTCGATTTTCAATATTTTGTTAAATTTGATTTCCAGTATGGTTTTCAATTTTTTTCAAATTTCATTATCTGTATGTTGATATGGATATTCTGCAAATTTTGATTTCCTGTATGTTGATACAGACTTTTTTTAAGTTTTAGTTTCTGTATGATAATATAGAAAATTTTACTAAATTCGGCTTTCTTTTTGTTGATATAAATGGTCTACTGAGTTTGACTCTGTTTTTGTATAAACGACATTTTAATGACCTGACTTACTGCAAGAATTATTTCTAACGAGATTATGATTTATATTCTTATCAGTATTGTCGTTTTTGTATGTCATTGAAATTTACAGAATTGTATGAATGGTCATATTCTGGACATGGCGATGTACCAGATTTGCAATTGTGGAAATTAACGGTGCTACAGTTTTGGAAATAACATTCTGGAATAGCTCCTGCATCAAAAGTTGACGTGATTTCGTTCCTTGTTGGGCAAGTTCATTCCAAATAACATTCTGGAATACTGCCACTTAGGGGTTGCTGCCCCTAAGAACCCCGCTGTCGTCCGGGGCTTTAATCGATTCCCTGTGTAATTTCGTTACCTTTGATAATTGTTCATGCATTTTGTCATTTTTGATATGTTTGTTATGAAATTTGTGATTTAAGCATGGTGCTTAGTTATAGCCCTCGGTTTTATTAAATACGGCTTGCGTGTCGTGCCTATTTATCATTCTGATGTATATTCTTTTCTGCTACGCTTGGTTTCTTTACCATATTATTGTAATATAGTATAGGGTAATTTCATTACAACTAGGAGTAGTTGTTCTTTACCCTTAG
>JAOXNR010043126.1:0-19443 GCA_028571225.1 Parsonsia alboflavescens | reverse complement strand
ATTATGTGAGAAATTTTTTTAAAAATCCTGGGACTCCGGATCCGTTTCCTAGTGGATTCGGGATCCGATTCCCTTCACCTTCCTTGAACATGGTCCATATATCATCTTCACAAGTACTTGTGTGTTGCATTGGAGCTCTTGTACATTCTTCTTCCAAGTCTGAGAGAGCCTGAGCTTTGACGGCCTCCCTTGGTTCAAACTGGAGTTGATACCCTAAAAGCTCAAGAGACCACTTCATTATCCTGCCTAATATTCAGGCTTTGCCAGAGCTTATTTAGAACTCTTATTGGTAAGCTTCATAATATGGGTTTAATTTCCTTGAGGTGATAATGATGAGGTATAGAAATTTCTCAAGGTCCATATATCTAGTTTCTGGACCTTGAAGTAAACAACTAACATAATAAATAGGAAATTGCCGACCTAACCATTCTACTATTAATACCGAGCTCATAGAATTTTCGGTTGCAGTCAAGTACATACAGATTGCTTCTCCTGATCTCGGGGAGACAAGTTGAGAAGATTTTCCCAGAAAAGTCTTCAGCTTGATGAACACCTCCTGACAGCTTTTAGACCACTGGAAGTCCTTTGGCTTTTTTATGACTTCATAAAATTTTTCTCCATTGTCTACCATCTTGCTAATAAAGCATCCTAGGGCTGCCATTTTTCCTGCCTGGCTCTGTACCTTTTTAAGGTTTCTGGGAGGTTCCATATCCAGCAGAGCTTTGATCTTGTCTGGGTTGACATCGATACCTCCTTGTGAGATCATGTAGCCTAGGAACCTTCCTATAGAGACCCTGAAGGTGCATTTCTCCGGGTTGAGCTTCATATGAGCAGTTTTCAGGGTTTGAAAAGTTTCCCAGTTGTCTCCTCTGAAATCTTCTGTAGTCTTGGATTTGATCACTATGTCCTCCATGTAGACCTCAATGTTCCGCCCGAGCTGCTTCTTAAAAATCATCTGCATTGCTTGCTGAAATTCTACCGCGGCGTTTCTCAAACCAAAAGGCACCTTGGTGTAGCAATAAGTACCAACCTCTATAATAAAAGTGGTATTTTCCATGTCCTCAACAGCCATCGGAATCTGGTGGTACCCTTTGTATGCGTCGAGGAAGCATAGCCACTAGTATCCGACTGTGGAGTCCACCATCTGATTGATACTGGGAAGGGGGTAGGAATCCTTTTGAAAGTATTTATTAAGTGTGGTGAAGTCACACACATTCTCCAAGTAACTTCCTTCTTCGGGACAACAACCGGATTGGCTATCCATTCTGGGTACACCACCTCTTTCAAGATTCCTGCATCAAGAAAAGCATGGACGTCTCTTGCAATGACTTCATTGCATTTGTGTGCGAAGGTTCCTTTCTTTAGTTTTATCAGTTTAACGCCTGGCTTCAGCCCGACCTTGTGTTCTGCTATTGATCAATCAACTCCATCGAGATCGGTGGGTTGCCGGACGAAGACCTTCAAATTTTCTTCAAGGGAGTCCACTAGTTTTCCCTTGACTTTTGGAGGTAAGAGCTCTCCAATCTGGATCCCCTTTTCGGGGAATTTGGGGTTGAGGAAGACATTCTCCTCTTTTCCAACAGCTAGAATTCTGGGGTGGTCATCTTCTTTTGGAAGGTCAATGCACTCCTCTTTCTTGGGCTCCGGGGAGCTTTCTTCGGTGTCTTCCGCGAGGTAACATTCTGCAGCCATATGCCTATCCACTTGAAGTGTCATCCAAGTGTTACCAACCTGGATCCTCATGTTCTAATTGAGCAGGGAAATCTCTCTTCTTAGGTCCATGATCCCTCTTCGGCCACGTATGGCATTGTAGGTTCCAGGGGCATCTACAACCATCCAATCCATTATTTTAGTGACCTCCCCATTATCTGTTCAGATTGTAATGGGAGCTTGCAGGACTCCATCGGCATAAGTTGTGCTGCTGTTGAAGCTGGTCAGAGTTGTATCTTACCTATACCGTGAGCTTTTGTCAATTCCCATTTGATCAAAGACCTGCAATATAGGACGTTGACAGCAATCCCAGTGTCAACTAGGATTTTCCACTCCAGGAAGTCGCCAACCTGAAGTGAAACTGTTAAGTGTTTTGAATCTCCCCTTCGAGCTCACTTCCACATTCTCTCGATGGCGCTGATCTCGCAAACTAGGGGTCTTTGGTTGCGAGGGACTGCTGCTAGCGGATTCGCTGGTCCTGCATTTTTTGCCAAATATTCTAGTAGGTGACCTTCCTTTATCAACCTCTCAATCTCACTTTTAAGGTCAAAGCAATCCTCCGTGAGATGGCCATGATCTTTATGGTAGTGGTAGAACTTTGCCAAGTCTCTTTTGGTGGCAGGACTCTTAAGAGGCCTGGTTGGCTTCAGAAGGCCTCTCTTCTCCATGACCATCATGACTGTGACCTGTGATGTCTTGAGCGGAGTGACCATGAGGTCAGGGATGGCTTTCCTTCTCGTGTCAGAGGTTCCCCCTTGGGGTGATGTTCTTTCATATCCTGCTTTTGTTTTTTTAGGACTCCTCGGATGTCCTCTGTTGTCTCTATTTGTGGCTGAGGTGAAGCCTGGGATCTACGTCTAGACCGCAGTTTCTTCAGCCTTGATTAGTTTTTCTTGTAGCGACTGCAGCTCCTTGATTGTATTCACTGGCTCCTCGACCAGTCTGAGGGCAACGTACCACCCTTGCAAACCTTGCTTGAATGTAGTGATGTAGATGGCATCATTTTTCTACTCGATCTCCATTGCTTCGTCATTGAAACGACTATAATAGCTCCAGGTGCTCTCACCAACCATCTGCTTGATAAGGAAAAGGTCATTGATATCCTTTTCGCACCTCGTGCTACTTTGGTAGTTTTTCAGAAACAGCTCTTTCAGCTGTGTTCAGCTTGAGATGCTCAAGAATTCATTTGAACCACGATTGGGCATTTTTGGTCAACGTGGACCTAAAGGCTCTGCATTCGACATGGTCGGAATGCTCGAACATCTCCATGTCGGAGACATACTCATCGATGTTTTGCTGATGATGTGATTCCTTGAATTATGGCTGGAATTTCAACATCCATCTATCCAAACTCAAGAACACTCATAATCTGAAATTTTGCCCAAGACCTCAACAAGAGATTCAAGCTAGTGACTAATGACCATGATTGTCTTCCAATATGATCTATTAGTTTGGATTTCTTCAACCCAAATCAATTACCCTAGCCAAGCATTAATAAACCCTAAAGTTTTACTAAGAACCCTAAAAGAGCCCTAGCAACTTTCGGTCAAGTAACCCATTTGAATCTATTTGGAATTCAATCAAATTTCTGAAAAGTGTTTGTCAAGTTAATTGTTCTAATGCAATACAAATAATGGACTATAAATAGGTTTAGCCCCAAACATGATTAGGGACTTAATTAGGCCTCTCAAGCTAGCTTAGAAAATAAAGATAGTAGCTAATAATAAGTGGAAAAGTCCAACTAAAGTCAAGATCATTAGACTGCCAAAAACAAAGGATTTTCAACTGAAAATTTCAGGGAGTTTTCACCAATTTATCCAGCTCGTGCAGCCACACTTCCAAGGCTTCAAATGGCTTAATTTCTTGCATAATCACTCCTTCTTGATGTCCTCTATCATCCCGTTGTTGAACTCTTTCCTTGGTTCAGCCTCCATTGATGGTTGTGCTTCATACAAAGTTGCAAAGTCTCGCATAGTCTCAACACATTAGCTGAAAGTTTCAACCTTGCTCATTCAATTTCCAACCTTGCAATTCTTATAATCCCCTATATAAGTCTTCATACTTGAATACAATACAAGGTTCTTCAACTTGCCAATCATCTTCAAGCATAACTTTGTCAATCTTGCAAAGAACTTCAAGTTGTTCTTCATGGTCTAGCTACAATACCAACCTTGCTACTTTTATCCTCAAACTTCCATGCTTACTTCAAATATTGATCTTTGTTCAAGAACTCCCAATCATTATTAATATCATCTTCAGTCTCTAACAAGTCTTTCTTCATTCTTGATCTTCCAACCTTGTACTTGAAATACAAGCTCTTGTATATACACTCCTTTATTCCATAAGCATCTTCATATGAGATGTTCCATGAATTATCCCATGCCATGTATGCTCCTTGATCTCCATCACTGAGGTTCTCCAGGTCCTTCATATTTTTTCTAAAATTATGGAGCTTTGAAACCTGAGGGCATCCAGGCTGCTCGGATGCTGTGGACAAAAGGACGAAGGCTCAATAAATTCCATAGTGCTTTGTTGCTCCTGATTGGTCGGGGCAGCTGCTCTCCTCAGTGGGTTAGGGGCTGCCCCTCGAGCGCTTTCTCCTGTCATTTCGATCAGGCTATGACGAGGACGCATCCTTGCCCCAACAGGAGTTTGTAGCGACCTCTATAGCTCTTCAGGGACTGTACCCTATGCCTAGCTCTTAGAGATGGCCGCTCGATTGAGCCAGTCCATTAGTTCATACCCTCGTTCGTTGTTGAGGGTTTCTCTGAGATCGATCACTGGTAGGATTCTCACTCCGTGTGACCTTTGCTCTGATTGACCTACTTCTTAATCTGCATCATTGAGCAAGGGGTTAGCTCTTGCTTCTGAAGGTTGAAGCCTCTCCAGCTGGGTGTGCTCAGGTTGGCTCCTGGGCAACTGTGTGTCCCTCCGGGAAAGAGTTTGACTACACCCAGTGGAAACATAATCTCCCCTGCCAGAGATCCCTTCCAGAGCCATCCCCATTCTTTCCGCCCCCAGATCTTTGTGGCCTGTTCAACCTGGAGTTGCTGCCATTCCCCGTGGGATGCGGGTGGCTCTGGTCCCTTCTTGTGCCATCCTCTTGTTGGCCAAGACATTTTGGGGTGGGCCGGACTGCGTGAACGGTTACTGGCCTTGTGGTGTGCTAGGCCCTGGATTGCCATCATTAACGGCCTGTACTGGCATCGGTATTTCAGGCACTATCTCTCCAGTACATAATTGCGTTATGGCCGGTGGCCTACCATGGCGTGGCAGTTGAACACGCGAAGGATGAGACTAAGCCATCAAGATAGTTTTATCTGTTTTTTGTGTATGGGAAATTCTAGGCTTTTCTAGTTACAAATTCCCACAAACAGCACCAAAAGTGATGGGGTCCAAAAGAGTTGGACCGTGTCACCCCACAAATCCTGATGGAGCTCCGCGATCAACAGCTTGAGACGATGAGAAAAAAAGGTCATCAGAGTAGGTTGTCGGCCAGGGAAGAGGTCCGATGCCTAAGTTAGTATTCTGGGAGAGTTTTCGGTCAAGACAATTCTCAAAAAACTAGAAGGCCTAGTTCTCTATTTTCTTGCTTGGTGTTTTAGACTGATTGTGTTTTTTTTTTTTTTAAGTAGAGAGAAAGGGAGTCAGCTACCTCCTGGAATTGGGCTTTGCCTTACATAACAATAGGAGATTAGGAAAATTGTGGGATTCAATTGAATCCCACCAATTGCTCCTAAGATCATGGAGTCTCCCTAGAACGAGATATCTTACCATTCACGTCTCTGTGAGTGTTACGAGCTTACTAACCGACCGTCAGACCAATTTTGCGACCCCCCCGTGGATGTCAAGGATCTCGAACATCTCTTTTGGTGAGGTCGTGCCAAGTGATCCTTGGCTCCTTAGAGTGGCTAGGAGTCGCACACTGGTGGTTGTGGCATGGAAGATTTATGATTCAGATCGATGCCTGCCAGGTCCAAGTCGGGGTCTGGCAAGACCTCTACTCAACCTCATTTGAGAGGTCGGTGGTGGCTCGTTGCTTGCCCACATGTCCTCTTTGACTCTGTGAGTCTGACATTCAGGTATTTAAAGGCTTGGAGCCCTCTGGCCCACTTAGGTTGATTTTCGCCCGGGTCCTACCCGTTTGAGTTGACTAGTTCGGGTGGTGCTCATTTCACCCATCACCTAGAATTAGAAGAGATTATACCTCAGAACCAAAGGAATACGATAGGACTTGATGAGGATTTCAAATTCCACAGCTCATCATAATTATTTTCAATATAATTATTTACACCCTTTCTAGAGGTGGGAAGGTCGCGGAAGGTGGGGAAAGTGAGCCGCAACTAATTTTTTAGAATTTTTAATGTTTTCATTGGATGTGGGATGAAGAGATGAAATTGCCTTCAAAGAATTGTAGAATTAACGTCCTTCAGTTTGAATTTTGACAGTAGGTAGGATTTTGATTATCTGTAAAATGATTGGGTATGAAATTAATTGAAAATAAAGATTGTGTGAATTAAACAATGACTCAAAGTTTGGATAGAAAATCGATAATTCAGCTAAAAAAATTTTTGTTAAAAATATTAAAAGAACAAAATTACAATTGATGGGTTAAACGGGTAGGACCTAGACAGCAGTCAACACAACTAGGCCAAAGACCCCATATCTTCAATATCTGAAAGTCAGACTCACAAAATCAAGGAGGACGCATGGGCAGTGACCAACTACCACCGACCTCCCAGGTCATCGACCGAGAGGTAACCTACCTCCTGAATGAGCTCGAGCAAAGGTCTTACTAGAACCCAACCTTCGACTTTGCAAGCTCCAATCCGACTCATAAATCTTCCATACCACGACCAACGGTTCGCAACTCCTAATTACTTCCAAGAGCCAAGGATCACTCGGCAAGACCTCACAAGAAGAGATGTTCGAGACTCTGAGCATCCACAGGGACGTCGAAGTTGATCTGAAGGTAAGATAGCTAGCTCATAGCTCTCAACAGAGACGTGAATGGCAAGATCACTCATCCCAAGGAAACTCCATGATTCTAGGAGCAATTGGCGGGATTCAGCAAAATACCACAGTTGTCCTAATTGCCTACTATTACGTACTGGGGGGCCCCAATTCAGGGTGTAACAGACTTTCTTTTCTACTTAATAAAAAACACACAACAGGTCTACAAACTAAGTTAGAAAGTTCACGCTACCTCGATAGTTTTCTGACGACGGTCTCTACTCTTGATTATCCCTCAAAATACTAACTTAGGCATCAGAGCTCTTCCCTAAGCGACAGCCCACTCCAGTAATCGTTGCCTTCATTTCACAGGTTGTTGACCACGGAGCTTCATCAGGATCTGTGAGGTGACCCAGTGTTGGCTTTTGAGCCCCATCAACAATATATAAATATATATTTATATTTATATCAAAACGTGCAGACAATGATGACAAACATCCTAGTAAAAAATTCAAAACCTACTAATGGGAGAAATGGTGACCCGGACAAGTCAACATAAACGGGCATGACCCAAACAGAAGTCAACCCAAATTGGCTCAAGGCCCCAACCTTCAATACCTAAAAGTTAGGCTCACAAGAGTCGATAAGGACAGGTGGGCAGCAACCTGCTACCACTGACCTACTAAATGAACTCGAGAGACTTCTTACCAGGCCACGACCCTCAACCTAGTAAGCTCCAATCCATCTCATACTTCTTCCATGCCACAACTAATTGTGCATGACTCCTAACATCTCCTATGGGCCTACGATCACAGGGTGCAACCTCCCAGAAAGGAAGATCAAGACCCTCGACATCCACGGGCAGGTCGCGAAGTTGGTCTAAAAGTCGATTAGCGAGCTCGTAGCTCTTGACAGAGACTTGAATGGCAAAATATCCCAAACAATTGAAACTCCATGATTCTAGGAGCAATTGGCAGGATCTGACATGATCTCACTATTATCATAAATGCCTACTGTCACAAAAATGAAGAGTCTTAATCTAAGAGGTAATGGTTTTCTTCTTAATATATAATCAAATGGAAACAGTCTACGGACAAGGGCAACCTTTTTGAGAATTAATTATACTATATTACTCTCAAGAATACTAACTTAGGCATCGGAGCTCTTCCTTGGGCAACCACCCAATCCGGTGAATTATTTACTTTTTTCTCAAGTTGTCGTCGTTATAGTCATTGCAGTTTAGAGGTGACCTGGAGTCCACTCCAGAGCTCCATCACTTCAGGTTTAAGACATAAAAAAAAAAAAGCTTAGCTTTCTTCTCTGCATCAAAGAAATATATAAGCTTGATGACTTAACCACAACCAACATGCATTCAGCCGCCTCGGCGAGGCAAACCACTCTGCAAGACGCAATTACTCACTGGCGAAACTATGCCCGAAAGGGCACTGATGGTAGAAAGCAGCAGTCTAAGGTCAGCTACTCACTGAGAACAACCGCGACCATCACGGTTTGGACCATCTCAGAGGGCCCAATTGAACCCTCCGCTTGTACAAGAGAGGTATGAACAAAGGCAGCCAAATAGCCAATGGCAATAACCCCAGGCTACAAAGATCTGGGGGGCACACAAATATCGGTGCCAGCAGACCTCCTGGAATGAATGGTGGCAGCCTTAGAGGGAATCTCAGGCAGGCAAGACTACATGTCCACAGCACACACTCCTAAAGAGATACACAGCCACCCCAGGGCCAGGCTAGACACACTCAGCCTAATTGACCATTACCTTCAAAGGGAAGAATAACCCCCAGGCTGAGGAGGGTGGTCAAGGAATAGGTCACCCACAGGAGAGGTCACGAAGGGGAAGAATTCAACCGGTGATCGACCTAGCGAAACCCTGAACAATGGAAGGGGTTATGACCTATAAGACCAGCTCAACCGAGGCTCCATGTCCCGAGATCAGAGATAGGATGCTGGTCCTGAAAAGGAGGGGAACTCGCTGCAAACTCCTCTTAGAGAAAGGATGCTAACAGGGTTTAAAACCCTACAACTGGAGGCAAATTATGATTTTACAAGGGAACCATTGCAACACATAGAAGAATATGTGTCCTATATGGAGATGTTCAAGTACCCCAACTACGTAAAACGTAGAGCCTTTCGGTCAACACTAACTAAGAAGGCTCAGTCTTGGTTCAAAAGGCTCCCCAAGGCAAGCAACTAAAGCTGGAAATAGTTGAAGGAGCTATTCCTTGAAAATTAACAGAGCAACACGAAGTGTGAGAAAGACATCAACGACCTCTTCAACATTAAGCAAAAGTTTGGAGAGAGTACAAGAAGCTATTACACTTCAACGATGAGGCAGTGAAGATTGAGCAAAAGAACAACGCCATCTACATCATTGAATTCAAGCAAGGACTGCAAGGGCGGTACGTAGCCGTCAGTCTAGCAGAGGAGCTAGTGAAAACCATCAAGATGCTACAGTCGCTCCGGTAGAAATTGATGAAGGTTGAGGAGACAGTAGTCCAAAACAAAAAGACAACAAGGGGCACCCAAAAAGCCCTCAAACCTCAAAAAGAGACAGGACTCCACACAAAGGGAGGAACTTCGGACAAAAAACAAAAAACTATCCCCGACCACATGACCACTTGCCCCAAAACCTCAAGAGCCAAAATCTTGGTGGTCATGGAAAAGAGAGGTCTCCTAAAGCTGCCAAGACCTCTCAAAAGCCTTTTGGCCAAAAAAGACCCCGCCAAGTTCAGCCACTACCACGAAGACCATGGTCATCTCACGGAGGATTGTTTCAACCTCAAACGTGAGACCGAGAGATTGGTGAAGGAGGGTCAAATGCAACAATTCCTGGCAAAGAACACAGGCCTTGGTAATCCACCTCTAGCAACCCCACACAATCAAGGACCTCTAGTCGGTGAAATAAATGCCATTAAGAGGAAATCAAAACGAGCTCAAAGGGAATACTCAAAACCCTAAACAGTGTCACTCTAGGTTGCAGATTTCCTGGTGCGCAAGATACTGGTAGACACTGGGAGTACTGTGAACATCCTGTATAGGAAGCCATTCGACCAGATAGGGATTGGCATTAGCTCGCTGATAAGATCGGACACCGCTCTAACCAATTTTAATAGCAACATAACCTACGCAAATAGGATTCTTCGAGTCCCAACTATAGTCTGAGTAAATGACAAGGAGGTAACCGAGGTCATGGATTAGATGGTGGTCGATGCCCTCGGAAAATACAACGCAATCCTGGGAAGAAGGGGGGTCATGGACCTGAGAGCAGAAATCTCTCTGCTAAGCTATAGCATGAAAATCCAAGTCGAAGATACTTGGATTGTCCTAAAAGGCAACAGACAGCTTGCCGCAGAATGTGACCTCGCCGAAGGTGATGGAGACAACTCACCCAAGCTCAAAGAGGAAAAGTACAACGACCTTAGTAAAAAGGAATGATGATTACAGAATTCAAGCAACCACCAGAGGAGAAAAGGTGTTCCTCAACCCAAAATTCCCTTAGAAAGGGATAAAAATAGGAGAATTGTTACCTCCTAAAATCAAAGGGAAGCTCGTGGACTCCCTTGAAGAGTACCAAAAGGTCTTCGCCTGGCGCCCTAGCGACCTCGAGGGGGTGGACCAAAAGGTTGCTAAACACAAGGACGGACTCAAACAGGAGTCAAGTCGGTGAAGTAGAAGAAAAGGAGAGCGAAACGAGGTCATAGCTCGAGAAGTCCAAGCTCTTCTTGATGCAGGAATTCTAAAAGAGGTGGGGTACCCACAATGCTTGGCCAACCTGGTAGTTGTGCTAAAGAAAAAGTTGACGTGGAGGATGTGTGGATTTCACCACACTGACCAAATTTTCTCAAAAAGATTCCTAGCCACTCCCAAGCATCGATCAAATAGTGGACTCGACATCTGGATATCGGTAGCTGTGTTTCCAAGATGCATATAAGGGGTATCACCAAATCCCAATGGTAATGGAAGACATGGAAAAGATCTTTTTCCTCACAGAGGTCAGGAATTACTAATACACTAAAATGCAGTGATGTGATTTCCTTGTTGCTTGAAGGTTAACATTCACACAAACAAGAGAAATAAATCAAAGTGTAGTGAAAGGACTCATCAAAGGTTAGTTTTTGGGAGCTTAGGAAGACCTTTGTAGATTTAACCACAACAACCAACCTCCTGATTTGTAAAGACAACTCAATACCTCACAAAATGTGATTGAGAGCCCAAGGTTTAGTGACTAAGAGCCCTAAAGAGGAAGTTCTAAAAAAAATTCACAAAGATCAATTTGATCCTGTGTTTGCAAAGTTCCCTAAGGAAAGTTTTCGTTTTTCTTGTCTAAAAATTGGAATTCTAAAGGCTGAAATAATAACCTATTTATACTACTAAAATCCTAACCTAAACTTAACAAAATGTCAGTAGAGAACAAGCTGCAAATTACAAGTTGAAAGTCTAAAAAATGGGACCAAAGCACAAAGTTTCGGATGTACTATCGCGCAAAGGAAATTTGGATCCGGTGCCGGCTGCAGAAGAGTAGAGAACAAGATGCAGGTCCAGATGGTTGCTAGAGAGATCCAATGCTGTCATCAGGGGCCGGTTGAAGACTATTCAAGGCCAGATGGCCTGTTTTTTCAGCATTTGTTTCTTCTTCTTTCACCCCGGTTCCATGCATTGTCCTGCCTTCAATTTGTACTCTTTTAGGGCTTGAACTATGGTCTTTTAGGAACTTTTCTAAGCCTTCAAACTGTCCAAATGAATCCTCCACTTTCGATTATAATCCATGGCTTTTCAACTACAAGCTTATCTTCATGGAACATGGCATCGTCTTCAAGTTGATCTCCCTCAATTTGCATCAATGCCAACATTGTTACTTTCATCACCAAGGCATCATTCTTATTCTTGGGGTACAAGTCTTTATATGCATCAAATAACTTCTTCATCTTGTAATTCTTCAATTCTTTCTTTGATTTCCTTCTTGAATCTCCATATTTAAGATTGAACGTGAAGAGTAGAATTCCGTACTTCATACCAAGTGACTTGAATCTTCCAATAGCTCCACTTGGTGGATTCCATGGGTTTTTCAAAGTTAAAGTAGTTCCTTAATCCCTATCATGCAGTTTAGCCTGAAGAATGCAGGGCCAGAATTCCAGCGAGCTATGCACAAAGTGTTCAGGAACCAGCACCGGGACCTCTGAAGATTGTGATCAAGGTCTACATGGATGACATTGTGATCAAGTCCAAGACTTTTAGAGATTTTATTGAGGATATCAGAGAGACTTTCCAAACCCTGAAAGCTGCAGACATAAAGCTCAACCCTAAAAAATGCACCTTTGGAGCATTAGCGGGTAAATTCCTGTGCTTCATGTTATCAAAACGAGGCATTGATGCTAACCTAGACAAAATAAAAGCTTTGCTGGACATGGAGACTCCACGGAACATCAAGGAGGTTTAGAGTCTAATGAGGAAGATGGCAGCACTGGGGCGCTTCATCAACAAAATGGCAGACAAAAGAGAGAAATTCTACAATGTCATAAAAAAATCGAAGGATTTCCAGTGGACTGAAGATTGTCAAAAAGCTTTGGAAAGATAAATGATTTCCTAGGAAAACCTCCCGAACTCTTTTCTCTGAGGCCAGGGGAAGAAATCATGATGTAAGCAATAGAAAAAGTAGTCAGCTCGGTGCTACTGGTAGAAAAGCCAAGTTTAAATTTCCCATTTATTATGTAAGTCGTTTGCTCTGAGGTCTCAAAATTAGATATTCGGACCTCCAAAAAAATTTTGTACCTCATTGTTCTTACCTCAAGGAAATTAAAGCCATATTTTGAAGCTTACTCGATAAGAGTATTAACAAACTTACCACTAAAACAAGCTGTAGCCAAATCCAAGCCATCGGGCAAGACAATGAAGTGGTCTCTCGAGCTCTTCAGATGTAAAATTGAATTTGAGCCAAGGAAAGCAATTAAAGCTCAAGCGTTCTTAGACTTTGTAGAAGAGTGCACCAGGGCTCCACTAGAGCTCAAAAGCACCTGTGAAGGTAACTTCTGGACCATGTATATAGATGCTTCCATGGAAAAAGAAAATTCAGGTGTGGGAATAGTACTGAATAGCCTTGTGGGAGTGAGAATCCCTTACTATGTGAAGTACAACCTCCAAACCTCAAATCATGAATCCAAATATGAAGCTCTCTTAGCAGTTCTAGGATTTATAAGAGCTCTCAAAGTGTAAAACTTACACGTTAAAACTGATTCGCAGGTTATAGCTAGCCAAGTTGCTAGAGAATACTAAGCTAGAGAGGACAACATGATCAAATATCTCAAAAGGGTAATGGATATCACATCTAAACTTGAGCATTTCTTCATCGAGCAAATACCCAAAGAGCAAAATAAAGAGGCAGACACACTATACAAAGTCTACAGAAAGATAGCCGAGACAAATGCAGAACTATTGATGGAACAATTATACTCTCCCAGCATAAACCAAGACGAGAACTTGGTTATAGAGGATCAGGTAGACTGGAGATATCCAATCTACAAATTCCTCAAGGATGGCAACCATCCACAAGACCCCAAGGAAGCTCGACAGGTACGAAAATGGTCACCTTGCTACTTCATGACAGGAGATGACAAGGTATACAAGAGGTCATATACCTGGCCATTACTCAAATGTTGAAGCCAGGGAGAGGGACAATATGTCATCGAAATATGTTTAACGCATATAGGAGCAAAAAAAGTTGCCAAGAAAATACTAAGGACAGGGCACTATTGGCCCTCAATGGTTTCAGACATTGAGAAAGCTATACAAAAGTGCACAAGCTGCCAGCTACATGTGCCGCCAACAAGGTATCAATCCATTAATGCTTCATTACCTTTTGATATCTGGGGTATTGACATTCAAGCCCGAAAGGAGTGTGGGGTGTTCAGTTCCTGATTGTCGCTGTGGAGTACTTCACCAAATGGGTTGAAGCTGAGCCAATGGCAATAAGCTCATAGCCAAAAGTCCAGTCTTTTGCATGGAGTAATATTGTGTGTATATTTTACATTCCTCGAGCTATTACTTCGAACAATGGACGACAATTTATTGGAAACACGTTCAAAACCTTCTGTGCAAATCTGAATATTGAGCAGAGATTGACTTCTGTAGCTCATCCCCAAGCTAATGGACTAGTTGAGGTCACCAACAAAACTATTCTAGAGGGACTCAAGAAAAGACTCACCGAGCTCGAGAAAGAAGGTCGCAAACCGACTTGGCCAAATGAATTTCCAAGTGTCTTGTGGGCATATAGAACCACACCTAGGAAGGCTACTGGAGAAACACCATTCAGCCTATAATTTGGCATGAAGGCGGTAATGCCAATTGAGGTCGGAATGAAATCTTTAAGACTGACAGAATATGATTCAATCTTAAACAGGGGGGGGGGAGGGGAAGGGCAGATCTCGACCTCCTTGAAAAAGTTAGAGACAAGGCAATGGAGGTTGATAGGATGTACAAAAGGAAAGTTACAAATTTTTTCAACAAAAGAGTGAAAGAAGGCATTTCACAGTTGGAGAAATGGTCCTCAAAAGGTCAAATGTTGGGAAATAAGGACAACTGACCAAACTACAAGAAAGTTGGGAAGGACCTTATATAATCCAAGAACTTCACAAAGGAGGGAGATATAAGCTCACTAATCTCGAAGGCAGACAACTCCAGAGACCTTGGAACATTTGCCATCAAAAGAAATTCTATGCTTAAGGCCTCTAAAAATTACTTGGACTTCGCACACATCGCAGGCCTGTTATATAGCTCAAAAAACTGTTTGAAAGAACCTCGCTAAACAGCGAGACGACCTTGGTGATTTCCGCAGCTTAGGTTGGGCAAGGCATGAATAAAAGTTAAGTCGTTTTCTTTTCAAAGCTTATTGAGGTCTTACTTTGTATTCTTTATCTAAAGTTTCAAAGTCATGCTCGAATTATTAAAATAAAGACAAGGTACTTGGAGATAAAGTCAAGTTGATATAAAAAATATAAAAAAAGGCCACAAATAGACCTCAAGTGAAGATGTTTAGTATAATGTAGAAATGTAAAGGGTTGAATATTCAAAGCATCTAAGAAGAATGATTAAAAAAATTCTATTCTACTACAAAAATGGAGCCTTCTACTTCCTTGCCACCTCATGAAGTCTTCAACTACTTCCTTGGCAAACGGTGGACAAAGGGCACATTATCTTCAACATCCTCGCCCTCCCCCGGGACGTCAATTGGGAAAGAGCTGCTCAGGGGAACCCCCTCCTCAACAATTGTTTCAACCCGGCAGTATTAGAAGGACCTACAAAAGGAGTCAAGAATATGGTCAAATAAAAGACGACATGAGAGATGGACAAGTAACCTGGAAAAGGTCAAGTACCTTCTCCAGAATGAGCATGTAGAAGATGAGAAAGGTACTGAGAAAATAGACCTCCACGGCTAGGCATAGTCATACCTTCAGGAATTGCATATGCCATGCGATCAACGTCCAAGACCTCCCTCTCCACGAATTCGACCTAAGGGGATGCTTCCATGAGCTCCTTCCCTTTTCCCGAGGGACCTCTATCATCCTAGCCAACGTGGGCCCGGACCTTTGCCGCAACAATCTCCTCCTTCATGGTAGGGCCCAAGTTTTCTTGCTTCTAAGGAAGAGGAGAGACCAACTCCGAGTGATAAAGCTAAGCTTCGAATTCAGTGTCAGTCTTCAATTCAGGATTAAGCTCACGAAGACTGTCGATAGTCTCCACACGCAGCCCCATCATCTGAGGTCACAGCAAGGATTCTATATACCCCAACTTCTCCATGGAGAGGTGGCCATTCTTATCACAAAAGCCCTGGAGCTCTCCCAATTTGGCCTCAAGGTCCTAAACGCACTCCCCTTGCCATACACTTAGATCAATAAGCTTCTCTCTCTTCCTATCAGCCTCCATCAAAGTTGCAAACATTGCTTGGCTATCAGCTCGAGCCCCATCGATTTCCTTCTTACACTCCTGCAGAAGTCTGGCTAGTTGCCTTGTTAGAAGAGGCATTAGCCTGTTCACCAGAAGCCCTGAGCTCGGTATTTTCCTTCTCCATTCGAGCCGTAATGTCCTAGAGTTCAGAAATTAGAGAGGTGAACTCTTGGTCCTTTTCGGCCTTCTCGGCTTGCCTCCTCAGACGCTCACTAAGGAAGATGATTCTACAAACAAAAGGAAAAGGAGGTCAATATCAAAGTCAAGTTGAAACAGAACCAATTTCAAATTTATAGAAGGTCTCGAGAACTTATTGCGGTGTGAAGAGAGGCGATGAACTTATCTAGCTCCTCATCGATCAATTGTCGGCATATTTCCTTATCAACTAAGGGAATGCACTCCATTAGAAAAGACAAGGAGTGGGGCCATTATAGCAGAGAATTAGAATACTCCATGTCAGGAACCCACCTCGCAGTCCCCTCAGTAGAATGGATGGCTAAGGCAGCGCTCCCCAAACTCTTTAGAGTGGCTGCGACCTCCTTAGTGGCGCAGCATCAGAATGCTACCATGGACCCCAAGATCACTAGGGCCTTCCCCTTCCCAGAGGAGCTTGGATGAATTTCTTTGTTGGCTGAGAAGAAGGCGAAGAAGCGAAGGTCGAAATCTTTATAGCCTTATCAGAAGGCTTCAACCTCTTCGTTTAGAGGCAGTCCGAGTCCTCTCGGACACCCCCTACTTCCCCCTAGCCTTGGGACAAGAATTTTAGTGACGGGTGCAGGAGTTGTAGCAGAAGAAGCACCAACTGTGCCCCTCACTCCACCAGTAGGAGCTTAGGAAGGAGTAGACTTGAAGATCTAGGATGTGGTCGTCATTTCTATCAAGAAAAAAAAAAAAAACAAATAAACTGTTAGTACAAATTTGCAAGTTAATAAAAGTAGAAATTAATTAAAAACAAGAAAGCTCCCTACCGGAATGGGATATCCCCAGAGCTCCACAGACCGAAAGGAGGTCGAGCAGCGGGGCAAATTAAGGTTTCAGGCCAGATTGGGGAAGTACACCCAACCTTGACTTTATTAGAATTAGCTAGGTCAATTAAGAGGCCCTGATACTTCAACTACTCAAGGGACAAGATGGGGAACTATTGAAGAAGGAACGGTTCAACTTCTAATTCGAGTAGGGCTTAAACAGAACTAAATGGTTTGGGAGATTGGCGAAGAAGAAGAAAAGCTTCCACGCCCCTATAGAAGATTGGAAGGGACTGACTAGCTTATAACGAGGGTTAAATTGAAGGTACCTTTCGGAGGCACCTTTAGTGGCTAAAGAAACACCTAGCTTGTAGAACCTCCTAAAGAGCTCCAAAGAAACAAGAATTCTATAAAGATGGCAGGTCGCTATGAAAGCAACCACAAGTCGAATCAAATATGGGACAAGTTGAGTAAGGGGAAAACCCCAGAAGTAGGCAAGGTCAAGAAACAATTTGTGGAATTAAGGGCAAAATTATACCTCCCCTAAGACCAAAAAGATAAAGGACTATACATCCATTGTGTTTACTATAAGGGCACTCAACCTTCACAAGGGCGACTATTTCGCCTTTCTCTATCCCTCTCTCCCCACTAATGTCAAAAGTATCACTGGGTCTAAAAAGGAAGATATCGAAGAAGCCTCTCATTCAGAGAGCGCAAAAACCTCACTCTTAATAGAAGGGGCTTTGACAGAACTCGGGGGCAAGTAAAAAAACCCATTCTCCAAATCAACAGGACAAGGAGAGGGAGCTACCTCTCCCGAATGGAGAGAAAGTGTGTCAGACGCAGAGGACACTGTAGGTGCTACAGCAAGCATCTCAGTTTGCTAGAAGAAGATGAAAAAGATTAAATTTTTTCAAAGGAAAAGAGAAGAAAACTCACTCAGTAAGATCCTTAAGATGAGAAGGGAAGTGGTCCTGAGTTACTAGCTTAATCGAACAGAGAAAGGGAGAAGCAGAAAGCATTTTGGAAGAAGGCACTGTGAACCTGAATTCTTGCAAACAGTGTAAGAGTTTAAGTTCTAAAATTTGAAGACTTCTAATTTACATGAGATTAGAAGTCCATTGGGCTACTAAACGGAGCGACTTTCCAAAAATTGAAACAGGTCAACCTTCCCAAAATTGAAACGGAGTGACCTTCCAAATCTGGAATGGGTCAATTTTTTCCGAAACTGACAAATCAAGAATACCTGTGGATTCTTATTTGGTTTAATGAAGAGTAAACCATTTATTGCTGCAAAATGAACTACTAAACTTATGGACACACCCAATTCCAAAATTTTTCTTGTGGGTAAGATCTATTCATACTCAATCAAGAGTTGAGACTAATTACCAAGTCAAGTTTTGTATTTAATACTATGGCAGGAATTAGTTGTTTCTGAATCAAGAAGCCTCGTTATGCCTCATGCTTTACTAGAAGTAAAATTCAGAACATAAATGTTCATTACTTAAGATCAAACAACAACATGGTTCCACCAAAAAAAAAAAAAAAAGGTGTATGAAACAGCTATTCTCTGTACAAGACAATTTCAATACACAAAGCATTAACCTTGCTGATGGAGCTCAGAACGATCTCCGAGTCATCCCAAACCGTGATGGCACCTGTAATCACAATCAAAAAGAAAAAATTAGATCACCGGAGTGGGCTGTCACCCTGAGGATAACTCCGATGCCTAAGTCAGTATTCCAAGTGATGGGAGAAATAGGCAAGACCTAGACAAGTCAACCCAAATGGGCTCAAGGCCCAAACCCTTAATACCTAAAAGTCAGACTCGCGAATTCAATGAAGAAAGGTGGGCAGCGACCTACTACCACCGACCTCCCAGGTCACTGACCTCTTAAATGAGCTAGGGAGAGGTCTTACCGAGCCACGACCTTCTACCCAGTAAGCTCTGATCCGTCTCATACATCTTCCATGCCGCGACCAACTATACGCAACTCCTAACAGCCCCCATGAGCCTACAATAGTCAAAGCCTTCAATGTCCACGATTAGGTTGTGGACTTGGTCTAGAGGTCAGTTAACGAGCTTGTAACTCTCGACTAGGACGTGAATGGCAAGATATCCAAACCTAGGGAAACTCCACTACTCTAGGAGCAAATGATGGAATATTATATGATCTCATAATTATCTTAATTGCCTACTATCATGTAATAGAAAAGCCCTAATCAAAGAGACAAATCAAATGATAATCAGTCCACGGATAGGGACAGTATTTTTTGGAGTTAATTACACAAGATTACTCTTTCAGAATATTGACTTAGGCATCGAAGCACTTCCCCGTGCGACAGCCCACTCTGATGACCTACTAGCTTTCTTCTCTGGTTGTGATCCTTGATGTCATCACGGTTTTGGGATAACTCGGAGGCTACTCTTGAGCTCCATCACCAAGAGAGTAATCTATTGGCCAATTAGCTCAATATGTTCGTGAACAATGTGTGATTCGATAATGTATACCGAATAATAGGTTACCTTTGGTAGTGACTCTTTGATTACGTAAAAGTAGGCAATTAGAATAATTGTGAGATCACCAATTGCTCCTAGAATAATGGAGTTTCACTAAGTTGGGATACCTTGCCATGCACTTCTCTGGTCGAGAAGCACAAGTGATGGAGATCAAGGAGCATACATGGCATGGGGTAATTCATGGAAGCTACCAAATGAGGAGATGAGAAGATTTAAGTTCAATTCTAAAGAAGATGGAGCTTCAAGGGATGATTCAAGGCAAGATGAAGAAGTTGATTCATGCATACAAAAATCAATATTTCAAGTATAAGCATGGAAGTTTGAGGATGAAAGTAG
>JAOXNR010043115.1:0-19455 GCA_028571225.1 Parsonsia alboflavescens | reverse complement strand
TCCCACTAATTATAAGTCATGATTCTTAGTTAATTAAGTATTTGAATGGGAGGGGGGGGGGGTTTCCTCTATATTATCCCATTAATGATATACTCATTACATTTTTTAGAGGGTGATTAGAGGATATTTTTTTGAGGGGGGAAGTGTTATTTTAATTTTTGCAAAACAACACTGATAATTTATATTTAGTGATAGAAAGAGTAGCTTTGAAAAATTTCTTAAAAATGCATTCCAAATCTCCCGAGTCCACATTTGCCTAACGCTTCTTATTATACTTAATATCCCGTTTCATATTGAGAATATATATGATTAGAAAATGTATTGATAATGATGT
Source organism: Parsonsia alboflavescens (assembly GCA_028571225.1). Classification (NCBI taxonomy): domain Eukaryota; kingdom Viridiplantae; phylum Streptophyta; class Magnoliopsida; order Gentianales; family Apocynaceae; genus Parsonsia; species Parsonsia alboflavescens. The sequence continues at coordinate 19,121 of JAOXNR010043115.1, read as the reverse complement.
ATTTAAATATTCATTGTTAATTTGAGATATATATTTTAACGCAATGAAGTTGGAGCTAGATTAGAAGATTGTGTAAAATTTTAATTATTTAATTTTGAAGGAAAGAAAAGTACAAAACTATTAAATATATCGTGGGCAAAAAAATCCAATTTTTGTGAGAAATTTTTAAAGATACTATTAGTGATGTTAAATGGGTCAAAAAATCAAATTCTTTGCTTCATCAGCTTAATCTTTTTCCCAACTTCCCAGTTGCAACCTTCGTATCACTTCTCTTATATGCTCAAAAACTAGTCATCCACTTGGAGAGAGTGAGCACTGAAAAGAATTAGCTCTTACAATTTCAGTCTCGAGATTGAAAAATACCATGGCATCTTTAGTTTTGTCTTTTTTTTCTAGTTCTTGAAAGTGAGCCACAAGTAGCAGTGGCAAATAAGCCGGGGGGTGTGGGGTTCAAGATGGGCTGGAGGCTCGGGTCCACTTTTTTTTATGTTAGGCTGGAGGGAGAGGTGGGCCGGCCCAGGTTGAGACCCATGAAAACAGGCCTAGTGGCTTGGTGCATCAGGAGGTCTGGGCCTCTGTGGGCCTTGTCGGGGGCTTTGGTTTTTTTAGAACTTTTCAAATTCATTCTCAAGTTCCAAATGAACATATTTTTTATTTACTAGGATACACATTATTAATTTTTATCCTAATAGTAGATTAGGATATGATTGTCAAACTATCATCCCGCCAAGGGCTATTGATTGCTTGGACCAACCCAGATCGACCATACTCCCCGAGGATCCAAAGGCTATTTTTGGCTTGTACACACTTTTTCCTTCGACTTTCCATCCATTAAACACATTTTCTAAGCCAATGATGACTAAAATATCCCCAAAACTTTTTTGTTTCCTCATCTTATATGCCTTTCAAATTCGAAAAAAAAAATTCACTTTCAATCCATTTTCCATCAATATTTGTAGTTTTTTAAGGAGAAATGATTGTAATTATTGATTTTTTAAAAAAATTTCCAACATTCGACTCGTCGAGCCGAGCTAGGCAAATCATGAGTTGGGCTTGGTCGGATGAGCAGTTCTGATTCATGGGCTCCAACTGGCTGCAAGGTGAAGTGGTGACACTTGGCAGGTTGGGCCGAATCGTGACATTATTCACTCAATTCAATAGGTTATATAGGCCCGTTTGTTACTGCTAGCCACAAGATTTGCAAGAAGAAGACATTGAAACAGTGTCAAGGACAAGAATCCCTTAATAAATTCAGCAATCAGAATGTTTAAAAACTTTATGGGTAGTCCATTGATTGTCTCCAACAATGCTATAACCAAGGATAGCATGTTTGGATACCATTTATATGTAATCAAAAATGTTATAAAGTACATTGGTGGACTCATATGTATTTATATAAAGTTGACTATTATATCTTAACTAAGAAAATAAACTTTATTGCACGTTATAGTACTATCAAATATTTGACATTCTTTTTCGTCCTTAAAAATTTTGGGTGTGTGTTAGGGAGAATATCCAAGGCATGATTACAAAAAAAGTAACACACTTGTTTTCAGAGATTTGTTGGAAGGATTAATTAGATACACATTATATCATACTATCTCCAGTGCAGTGCAGAGTGCATGTGGATTTCAACTTTTGAATGAAGCTCCCTGCGAAGTATTCCAAGATCTGCAGCCTCCAGATTCATGCATGATTGATATTGAAGATGAACATCACATAAATGAAGCCAAGAAAAGAAAAGATTATGCCACCAAAAGGGTTTGGTATCACACCACTGGATATCACCTTATCCTCTGAAGAAGAAGGAAGAAAAAAACCCACAGGAAAACAATCACAAACTGCAAAATCAATTCAAGTAATAAAGAAATTGTTAGAAATGAGAATACTTACTGCACTCTTTAGGATGGCAAATGCATCTCAATCCAACTCCACAATTTCCATGAGGCTTTTTGCATTCATTACAATTATTAGGCACATGATCTGGGATAATATCAAATGAGATTCTGGTCCCCAATTCAAATAGTGCATCATCAATGTTTCTATGAATTCTGCTGTAATGTGTGCAGTTCATTTCTTTGGGATCAAATTCAAGATTCAGTTTCCCATCATCTTCAAACACTAGACAATATGAGTAAGATGAACCCCCACAACCATTAAAGTAATTAGTACAATGAACAAACTGTGATGAAGAATGCTTTCCACTAGTACAATTGAAGAAGACTAATGAGTTAGGCTGGGGAGGAAGAGGAAGCCCTGCTGAGCGAAGTGTAGGAGATATGAAGTGGGAAGTTGAAGAACAAGAACTATGCGAAACAGTTAGAAGTTTAGTTTCATAATCAATTGAAGAGATCTGGAAAAGGCCAAGTGAAGTTCTCAAGTATAATTTCTGAGATTTACAGAGAAGAATGTGATTCAAGATGGAAGAAGAATGTGATTCTTGAATCCTCATGCTACCACAGAAACTAATGGGATTTTCTGTTTCTTTGGATATGGAGACTGGGAATGCATGATTGATGAAAAGAAGGATTTCAAGTATCTTCTTGAATTGGACTAACTGACTTCTCATCATGCGCTCAGCTTTGAAGAAAACTATGGGGAAGAAATGATGGAATACGAAAAGAAGAAAGGGAATCAAAAAGAGGCCTCAAAACAGAGAATCCTCTTCACCTTTACTAGTAATATTCTTTCTTTTCTCATCTCTCTCTCATCAAATTCTTTTTTTTCGCTGATATTCTCTCTTCTTTCACCTTTTTAATATGACTTTTCTAGATAGTATTTTTTAAAAAAAATTAATGTCATTGCTCAAATATTCCGTTCATCATAAATATATGCAAAAGGGCAGTCCTCATTAACCATTTGATTTTTCTTTTTACTGTCTTTATTTAGACTCCACATTTTAAGTTAATTTGAAATAAATTAATGAATGGTGTTCATTTTAATAAAATTTCCATCCTATCCTTACACATTAATAAGTACTCCCTCCTGTCACTAAATATAAATTATTTTAACTAACTTTTCTTGTCACTTATTATGAGTCATTGTTATTAGTTAATTAGATATTTGATAGTATTTTTTTTATATTATCCCTCAAATTATGTGCAATGAAATGTTGTTCATATTTTTGAAAAGGTGATGAAAGGATGTTTTAGGAAGAAAAAAATTATCTTAATTTTTGCAAAATTGGAGGCTAGTGATAGAGGGAATATTATTATCATAGTTAATAAGATTAGTGGTGAGATTACAAGATAGTATTATAAATGATGTACTAAAATATGAAAAACTAACTCATTCAAGTAGGATTTTGCTTGATTGGTAAAGTAGTCTCACACCACTTGCATAATCCCTTCTCACATTTTCCTTCCATGGAGGAAACAAATAGGAAATTCTGATGTACAAACTTAGAGGGCTTCTGCCAGAAATGATCCTTCTTGGGGATGGCATATAACCGATACAACTACTTCTTCACTAGACACAGAAATTAAGCAAAATTAACACAAAAGAAATGAACAATCACACACCATAATTTTAAACTGAAAAACAGAGCAGCAAATTAAAATCCACAATGTTCTTGAATGTTTTTTTTCAAGCAGCAGCTGCTGGAGGCTTAGGCTTGACAGTAACAGCTGGGAAATCAAGAAGCACAGCCTTATCGATTGCAGTAGAAAGTGTTGCAGAGAAGTCCACATGATTTGGATGGCCAAGAAAAGCAGTGAATTCCTCTTTGCTTCCGAATGTCATTATGAATGCATGAGTAAAACCTTGTCTAAGCATTTCTTGGCTCTCAATGTCTTCTCCCCTATAATATATATATTTATATATATATATATTTTAAATCATAATATTCAAGAAATAAACAAAATAATCATAACCCCAGAAAACATGATAACTTACATATATTTTTAATAAAATAAAAAAACCTTGCTTACCACTCAAAAGACTTAACACAATCCATCTCTGAAGCAAGTTTCTCCATCCCTTTCAAGATATCTTCAACAGCTGCACCTTCCTTGAACTTAACCAGAACCAGATGCTTGAACTCAGCCATGGCCTAAATTATTAATTTTGAATATTTTGGAATATCAAATGTGCAAATGCCTCGGCAAAAGGCTATATCAATATATAGACAAAAAATTGGGTCAATTTCAGCAGTCCGTCCCGGCCATGCCCATGTGTGTTGCATCAGTAGTGTTGTCGTACCGTGAAGATGTCAGGCTCCCTTTCCTTTAAAAGACAATAATATCTGCTGCAATCTTCACCATCATCGTCAATCGGTCCACCCGAAAAAAGTTAGAGAGGTAAGTATACCACGTTTTGGTTTACGCACGTATAGTTACCTGATTCGTTAGTAGAGGTAGAGTACCAAGAACTGGTACACATACTTTCGAGTACCAGTTCATCGTGGTTCACTTGCTAGTTCAGATATTGGAGTATCAGAACTGTAATTTTTTATTTTTTATTTTGATCTTTTAACTTATACATACAAGAAAGAACATAAAAATTTGAACCAACTGAACTTAACTTGTTTATTAAATTAATTCAATTGGTATATTTAGATTTTGTCGTTGGTATCGAAGGAAGAGTACGTATATCAGAAGTAATTGATAGACGACATTTGGACTGTGCAGCGGCACCAGTGGGGTTAGTGTCTTGACCTTTGTTTCGCAATTTCACACACGAATGGGGTCCTTTTTGGATGACATGCATTTGCCTGCCATTCTTCTTGGGGGTTTGGGTTTTAAAAATGGGACTACAGAATCAATGATGACCCAACCTTTTATCTTTACATGGATGAAAGTGATGCAATGAAACAAACCCCCAAATTTATTTATTTTGGGTGTGTCTGAAAACTTTGAATTACATGGAACTTTTTCATTGTTTTTGTGCAAAAGGAAAAGGAACCTTTTTTCTCTCCCCATGTGCAGTGTCAAAAGCTACTACTCCTGCAGTGGAAACGAATAATTGCCGCGGGTCGAATCCGTAAACAAGAATGACATGACATCTTTCTCAATTAAGTATCACCATTGGAGGAAAATGTTATTATTATTTTTTTATTTAATGAGAATAAAAGTTAATCCAAATAACTTCTAAATAATAACGAAATATGTAATAATAAGACGTACTAATATACTGCTTGAGCAATAATTTATTTTCTTCGCAAGGACAGATGATAATCGTTTAAATTCTTTTAAGAAGTGCTTTCTTGATTCTTTTTCTCTCTTTTAATTATTACTTAATTTGTTCTAAAAGCATAATAGAGGAAAGAAAATCTATTAAATTTAACAAAAAATATTAATTAATTTAAAACAAAAATATTTTACTGGCTAGTACGTGCCAGAGAGTCACAGACTCAAGAGTCAAAGAATGAGGTTTAACCGATGCGCTTTTTCTTAAACGTTCAGTCAAGGCATCCCATGCCATGCAGTAAAAAATCGTCAGTTGTCTGGTATTTTAGGTTTTACTTACCGATCCTTCTCCCCACTCATTCATTTAATATTTCTTCTAATGTCCGAATTTGAATGTTTTATTTTAATTATACTAAAAAAATTAAATAGTAAATTTTACTTTGGTAAAATATACGACCCTATCCTCTACATTTCTGGATAGAGAAAATCTTATCTTTTTCATAGCTTTCAACATTCCATTAATTTAAGAGAGTATGGTTGAGATTCAAATTTGAAACTTATGTCTGTACACTGATCATTCCATCCATTGGAATGTCTCCGAAGAGATAAGAAAGTGCATTATGTTGTTTTCCATTCAATTCGCTAAAACAAAAGATAGTTACTCTTGTTTTAGTAATTCTGTTTGTTTGCTTATTGAAAGACTAATGGAAACACTAATCCTTTTCATCTGTGTTAAATGTATTTTTTATTTTAAATTGTGTTAAAATATTTTAAAATATACCTAGTACCGTTCTACTTTCCCGCCTTTATGGAAGCAATTAGATAGAGTTCTGATCAACTCCGCTTGGTCAAGTGTTCTTTAATCACCCAGCAATTGAACATCTAAATCACTCGGTTTCAAATCATTGCCCGTTGTTTATTTTAGTAAACACAGCTGTCTAGGCCAAGCCTAAGTTGTTTAGGTTTCAGGAAATGTGGTTGCTTAGACAGGATTTTATGGAGAAGGTTCGACGTAGCTGGTTGGTGATGGTCTGCAAGTTTTTGCCATTAAACTCAAGCGGCTGAAATAAGCTTTAAAGGATTGGAATAAGACTTCATTGGGTAATCTTCCAAGTAATCTTAAGCTGGCAGAAGAAAAAGCGTCTGACGTAGAAGCTTACTATCAACAAAATCCGAGGGAGCTCAATAGACAAATACTCCATCAATTGAAGGTAGAGTTGTCTTTTCATAAAAAATGTGAAACAACCTTCTGGAGAAAAAAATCAAGGACGAAATGGTTTAAGGAGGGAGATGCTAACACTACCTATTTTTCTAAACGTTGGCACTCAAGGAGGGTGCAAATGCAGATAGGAAGAGTGAGAAATAAAGATGGGGTATGGCTACTGACCCGACGGCAGTCGAAGATGCAGTTATAACTTTCTCTTCGGAATTACTTGTGGCTCCCCAAGGTTGTGAGCATTCTGCTAACTTGATGCTCAGGGATATACCAAGTATTCTAACAGTTGTGGATAACAAAGGGCCGGCAGCTCTCCCTGATTTACAGGAGGTATGGCAAGCTGTTTGGGGCTTAGAGGGAATGAGTGCCCCTGGGGTTGATGGGTTCCCGGGGTCTTTATACACTCATTGTTGGGATATTATCAATGGTGATTTTCTGAGAGCTGTTCAGGACTTTTCGGTTGGGATTCGTATGCCTGCTTCTTTCACTGCCACACAAATAATACTTATCCCCAAAAAAGAAAATGCAGTGGATTTTGGTGACTACATGCCGATATGCTTATGTAAACTTCACATCTAAGGTGATGGGGAAGATCATTTCCTTGCGGTTATTTGGTTTAATGCCAAGGATCATCTTGGCTAATTAGAGTGGGTTTGTGAAAAGGAGGAATATTACGGACAACATCTTGCTTGCATCCGAAATGGTTCAGTCGATTAATGAGAAGAGTCGGTGCAGTAATGTTATTCTCAAATTAGAGATGCTTAAGGCCTTTGATAGAGTCTCGTGGGAGTTTTTACTGAAGGTTTTCGGCAAATTTGGGTTTAGTTGTCACTTCTGCAACTTAGCTTGGAATTGTTTGGGGTATAACAAGTTCTCCGTTACAATAAATTGTGGACTATGTGACTCCTTCCCTTCGTCTAGAGGTGTTAGGCAACTACATCCTTTGTCTCCACTTTTATTTATTGTAGCGATAAAGGTCCTCTCGAGGGGTTTGATAAGGATGTTGTTGGAAGGAGGATTGGAGGAGTTCTATACTAAGAGACGGGGCCTTCCATTATCTCATTTGAGTTATGCTAATGATGTGATGATTTTCAAGAACTCTTCTAAGAATAGTCGTAAATTTTTTATTGCATTTTTGGAATTTTATGAAGATGTTTTAGGGTAGAAAGTAAATTTTCATAAAAGCTCCTTTTATGCTTCCTTAATGCTCCATTTTCTAGACTAAAAATGATTAAGAGCGTGACAGGGTTCACTTGGAAAGATATGCCTCTCACATATCTTGGTTGTCCTATTTTCCCGGGTAGAGTCAAATGCCCTTACTTTTAGCCCTTGGTGCAAAAGGTGGTGTCAAGAATTAAGGGTTGGCAGAATAAGTTTCTCACTATGGCTGGTCGGCTAATATTGGTCAAGCACGTCCTTAACTCCTTGATTATGTACATCTTTGCTGTCGTTGCCCCTCCTAGGAGAGTGTTGTACCATTTGGAGCAACATGTTGCGAATTTTATATGGAGGAGTAGCGAGTTTGGCTTCAAGAGGCGCTGGTGTTCATGGTTGCGAATCTGTTAACCTGTAGCTCAAGGGGGACTAGGGCTACACAATTTTTAGAGCTTCATAGAGGCGTTTTCTTGTAAGCTTTGGTGGCGTTTTCTAACAGCTTGGTCACAATATATGAAGTTCAAATATAATTACACCTTGGAGGGTCCTTTTCATGAAGCTGGTTTCCCTATTTGGCAGTGCATGCTCAAGGTTTCAAACCTTGTGAATCAAAATATTGGGGTGCTGGTTGGTGACGGGTCTTCATCCTTTTGGCATGAAGATTGGATCCTAACGAGGAGTTTCTGTGATCGGGTTGCTAATATGAGCTTCCATGATATCAAGGTTAAAGATGCTTGGCTACCCACCGGCTGGAATATGGATCTGGTGCAGTAGCTGTTGCCATCACACTTGTGGCTAGAGCTCCACTCAATCCAAATTACTTCAGGATCAGATAGATATATTTGGAAGCCTTCACTTTCGGGAGATTTTGTTTTTGCCACTGCATTATCCTTGTTTGATGATGTTGTCAACACTGTAGGGGATTGGGAATGGTTTTGGGAAAGTTTCATTCCTCTAGATTGGGGTCTGTTTTTGTGGAGACTTCTTAATGGTTTTCTGCCAACAGATGACAAGATGTGTAGGCTAGGTTTTCACATTGTTTCTCAATGTCATTGCAGGTGAAATGTTGAGTCCATCAATCATCTTTTTCTGCATTGTTCAGTAGCAGATGGTAGACTTCATGGATATTCAACAACGCACATCCAGCAATCTGCTGGACATGTTCCATCACTGGTGGCAACTGCATGACAAGGGCGGTAAGCTGATATCTGTGATTGTTTGCAGAGAGATATGGAAGGTTCGCAACAGGTTCGTTTTTGAGGGTTCTGTTATATTTGCATCTCAAATTTACTAGTCATCGAGATCCTTGCTATATGAGGCTGCAGCGGCTCATGGGCTGGACAATGTACTGTGAAAATTTCAGGGATTTAGATCACATCAACATCTTCTCAGGTGGAAGTTTCTGGTTGTTAGGTGGAAAAATAATGACTTCTTGCATAGGGTTGTATTGAATGTAGATGGAGCTTTGAGGGGCAATCCAGGAGAGGCATCAGTAGGAGGAATATTGAGGCTTGGAAACAACACATTTCTTTTTGGTTTTGCTCAGGTACTTGGCATTTATAGCAACACTTTCGCGGAGCTTGAAGCTTTGGCTCAAGGGATTTAGCTTTCCTTGCATAAAGGTTATCACTAAGTTCTGATACAATGTGATTCACAATCTGTTGTTTCGATGATCCAATCGGGTCATTCAAGTCAGTGGCGTTTGTAAGGTGTTTTAAACAAATACAACTACTCTTAGCTCAAGGGCATTTTTCCATCATTCACATCTACCGAGAGGCTAATCAAGTGGTAGATTTTTTGGCAAACTTTGCCTTAGATACCAGTGGTATGCGACATTTTGACACCTATGCCTCTTTACCATGGCTTGCTAGGGATCTTTGCTATCTTGATATAATAGGATATCTCTCCATTCATATAAGTAGATAGATATCCCTTATTCGTGTATGCAGTAGATTTGTCTCCACCTTCTTTGTGGCAAGGTTTTCCAGCCCTTCATATTGTTTATCTATGTATTCTTTTCTAATAAACAGGTATTGGTCCGCCTAACCCCTCATCTTAAAGGACGGTTTTACATAAATATATATATATATATATAGAAATGTTAGTATGTGCTTGACCGTGCACACTAATAAGTGCAATAGTTAGTTAACTAACGGTCAAATTTAACGGTTTCCATTTTTTTTTTAAACAATTTATTAAAATTTAATCAAGTGCCCCAAGGGTTTAGTTTATCCTTTTAGGGTTTAGTTTTATCCTTTTAGGATTTAGTTTATTCTTTTAGGGTTTAGTTTATCCTCTTAGGATTTAGTTTACCGTTAGTTGACAAACTACTGTGCTCATTAGTATGCACGGTCAAGCACACACTATCATTCCTCTCACTCTCTCTCTATATATATATATGAAAGTAGGTGTATTGGTGTTTCCCTTTTTTTTTTTAAAAAAAAAAAAGTTTTAAACAATTCAATTTAAAATTGTTACATTAAAAACTATAATCAAATTGTTTTCAAAAAAGTATATTTAAGTTCAAATAGGATATTTAACTTTGAACTCATGAGTTAGTTAAAAATAGAATGTAATAGTTAGTTAAAGGTTGCGGATTTCCTGCTACATATTCGAATGTCAATCTTTATTACAGTAGTAAGAATTTAATTTGTGTTCTAAAAAGATCAAGCACCTTATGGTTTATATCTTTTTTAAGTTTAATTTATATTTTTAAGATTTAATATATAACATATATTAAAAAATAATCATGAAAAATTACACATAAGATTTTTATTAATATTTTATTAACGTAACAAGATCCAAAAACCTGCTATTAAAGAAAAGTAATTTTGGTTGTCAATGGTAATAGAATCTACTCCTGACAGTGATATTTTACTTCAAAATAATATTTTTATAAATAAATCAATTTATTTTTTCTTAATCTGCATTCCCCCACCACCCAAGTTATACCTGTAGCCTAAAATAAGATTTTTTTTTTAATCCCTAAATATATCTATGCTCAATCTAAGAGAACTTGTCAAGATTAAAACGCTTATTTCATTTACTAGTTGTTGTCAAAGGGACTTTTGTCCATATTTTATCCTTTAAAAACATCATAAAACTTAAACAATTCTAGCCTCATCTTACATACCTTAGAGCAAGTAAGTTGGTTCATAAACATTAATTTAACAATAGTTCTTTTTTTTTTTAACCATTCATAGAAGGGCAAAAAAGAAAAAAGAAAAAAAGTTAGAAATGGACTGCGAGCCAGTAACAGTTTTTACTTTACTGTAAATCCATTCCGTACGAGGCTTTTTATAGAGTCCAGCAGTTCGATGACACAAGCACTGAAATGAAACTCCAGACCACTCACTTTTCTGACAGATTAAGGGCAGCCCTTTGTGTACATGCAGGAACATTTTTGGTACTTACTGTGTAAATTCCATGATCCAACTTCCCCCGCCCCCCCATGCATTTTATACAAAACTATACCATACATATGAAATGTTCGCATATTCACATGATCAAATTTATGTAAATACAGAATATTTATTAGTATGCTTTATAATATTTTCCAAATGAAAATGCTATAAACTGCACCATACATTATATATCAAGTGCATCTATATATAATCACATAAAGTTCATTATATTGACAATATAAATATGTATAGTTACAGCCAATATGAAATGTATTAATATAGTAAAATTACCATATCATATATACTAAGAAGTCATCCAAACTATTCTGCAGTGCTCATGGCAACATTTTTGTAAACGCCTTGACTCTACAGTTCATTGTAACGCACCTTTTATTTTTTTAACCTTTTTTTATTGCTTTTTCTGCGGTGCTCTGCTCTGGCCCAATCGCTTTGTTTCCTCACCCAATTTTTTTTCCTTTTTAACTCTTTTTCTCTTTCTTCTTTTCATCGCTCTGTGAAACTCTACAAACCCTTTATCGTCTTTTTCTCTCCATTCTCTGTGTTTTTTTTCTCGCTTCTTCTTTTCTTCTATCTTCTTGGCCTTTTCTTTTCTTCGATTCTTCTTGGGGTTGTTTCAGGTCGGTTTTCTATTGCTTTGTCTGAGTGTTTTGTGTTACCTTTTCCCTTTTTTTGTGTTTCAATTTTTGTTGTTTTCTTTTTGGTTGCATTTTTTTGTTTGGGTTTTTGTTTTTGTGCGTTGATTTTTTCATTTTGTGTTTTTGGGGTGACTTTTGTGTTCTTGGACTTGTCTGCATGCTTTTTGTTTCTTTTTCTTCTTCCTCTGGCCTCCTTTTTTTCCCTTCATTTTTTCCTTTTCTATATAGCTTTTTTTATATTATAACTTTTGCTTTTATTAATAAGCCCCCTTTTTTTTGTCTATTCTATTTTGTTTCGGGGTGAAAGATTTGATTTTTTTTTCTTTTCTGGATGTGGTCTTTTTTTTTTAGTGAGCCGGATTGACTTTTAGTGTATTGTTCTTTCTGGGTTGTTTTAGTTTTGGAGTGGAAGATTTGATTTTTTTTTTGTTTTCTTGTGGTGATCTTTTTTTTAGGGGGCTGGATTGACTTTTAGTGTATTGTTCTTTTTGTGTGATTTGTGATTTTTTGTGTATTCACTTGGTTTTTGTTGATGGCTTCAAAAAGTTTGGAAAGTGGGTTTGCTCTTCGGAAAGTAGTGAGTTTCATGTAGTGGGTTGATTTCTGATGATGTTTTATTTTGTTGTTGTTTCTTTTACTTATTTTCTGTTGTGAAACTTGTTTAGAAAGGTAAGGTAGGGGAGAGTTCTGGCCGAAATGTGAGGTCTCGTTCCACAAAGCGAAGTTCCAGTGCCGAGTGTACTTTCGGAAGCGAGTTTTGTTCGTTGATGGTTTATTTATTTATTTATTTTGTTAGTTTGTGTTAGTTTGTAAGTGAAAATGAATAGGAATTCAATGTTTTATGGAACTTCATGAATCTTTTATAGAAAGTTTTTGGTTTTGATATCATTTTTTTTTTTTTTTGTTTTGTTTTGTTTTGTTCTTTCATTTTGAATGATGAATGAGGAACCATTGTTATTTGGAACAACAAATATATGGTAAGAAAGTTAAGAAGAAAACGCGGTTGAAGAACTCTGAGTTATTGGAAAAGGTTCAAATATTAGATTTGGCTAACAAAGTTTCATCGCTTGGGATTGTAAGTGTAGGATTTAAGAAGATATGAATTATTTGGCAATGTAATGTGATATGGCTAATAAAAGAATAAGCATGAGAAAGATAAGTGGATAACTAAGATCCTGGGATATGGGATATCAGGTGAGGTGTAGCTATTAGATTCGGTCAACGAAGTTTCAATGCTTCAGGTAAATATTGGACATGTAGGATTCAAGAAGATGAATTGTTCCTAGTGATGTATTATGGTTTGGACTAAACAATGTAATATGATGCTGGCTAATAAGGTTTTTTTATTTTCTTAATGTATTGGCTAAATTCTATTTGTATTGGCTTTGTGTTGTAAAACTTTATATTATATTATAACATTTGTATTTGTAATTGGAATGTTTTAAAAAGAAAGTAATTATGAGAGAGAAAAATATTTATTCTCTTCGGCTAAATAAAGTTTTCATGCATAAGTGAATATCGCAGGTGTAGGATTTAAAAAGACATGAATTGTTTTTAACAATGTAATATGGTATCGACTAACAAGTGAAAATGGTAAGTAAGAAAAAAATAGAATTTAGAAGTAGCTAGCTTTGAGTTATCAGCTAACATTTGTATCTATAACGGAATGTTTAAAAATAAAGTAATTATGAGCGAAAAAAAAAATTATTCTCTTCGGCTAATAAAGTTTTCACACATAGGTGAACATTATAGGTGTAGGATTTTAGAAGACATGAATTGTTTTTAGCAATGTAATATGATATCGGTTAACAAGTGAAAAAGGTAGGCATTAAAAAGAGAATTTAAAAGTAGCTAGCTTTGAGTTATCGGATAATTTGCAAATATTAAATTCGACTAACAAAGTTTCGATGCTTGAGTAAATATTGCAAGTATCAGTTAATAAGTGAAAAAGGAAAGCAGAAAAAGAGAATTTAAATGTAGTTAGCTTTGAGTTATTGACTAAGGTGCAAATATAAAATATTACAAGTGACAGCTAATGAGTGTAAAAGGTAAGCAGGAAAGAGAAATTAAAAGTAGCTAGCTTTGAGTTATCGACTAAGGTGCAAATATTGAATTCGGTCAACAAAGTTTCAATGCTTAAATATTGCAAGTGTAGGATTTAAAAAGACATGAATTGTTAGTAGCAATGCTTAAATAATATCTTGGAATGTATCAGCTAATTTGCTTTTGTATTTTTCATTGTAATATTTTTGAAGTAAAAAAGACCATGAGATTTGGTTAACTTGTTGGGAAATATGTGCCAAATGACCTAGACAAATAGGTGTTGGCTTAACTTTTTTTCTTAGATATGAGACTAATTGTCTTTTGTACAGTGTCTCTGTTGTTGATGCATTGTTTCTTGTATGTTTACGTAAGTTGAGGTTTTCGGTTAATTTTTTATCTATTTGATTTGGCATCAATGTAGTCTAGTCATATTGAAGAACCGCTGATTTCTACTAGAATTAATACATCTGTCCTGAAACATAAGTTGAATGTTGATTTGCTTATTATGGAATTTGAAAGGTATCTTGGAATTGGTTGGAACGGCTATAATTCAGTATATTTATACTTATTTAAAAGTCCCGTTTGAGAGATTTTGATTCGTAAAGGGTGGTTGGACATTATTAGGGGTATAATACAACTAAGGAAAAGAGATCGTTTTATATAGTGCAAAAAGTTAGGACGGTAAATATGTTATTTGTCTTTATATGTGCATGTGCAGAAAAAATAGTTTATTAAATCGGTTGGAAGGCAACTTATTGTTTTATTTCCCTTGTAAAGAATTATTTCTTGTTTCAAATTAGAATGCTAAATAAAAATGAACTATTTATTTTACTTGGTTTTGCTAAGGCGCGCTCCAACTGTTACCGTAACGGAATTTATGCTACAGTGCCCATGCAGCCAACCAAGTGGAGCAAAAATTTCGTTACGGTAACGGTTGGAGAGCACATTAAGGCGGGCTTTGGAATGCACCCTAGCAAATCCGTTATTTTACTTATGCAAATTTATAAAGTTAAATAATATATTTTTTTTGTTTTAACTCATTGCATTATATAAGGGAATCTTTTCCACTTAATTGTATTCTACTTCTAATATTATTTGGTCATCCTTTAGAACTTAAGAGTTTCTTTAAGGGGATTTTTAAATAATAAATATAAATATATTTAATTTCGGTTGATTCTAAAGTATTCTTCGAGTTATTGGCTAGAGTGTAAATATTAGATTTGATTAACTATGTTTCGACGTGTAGGTTCATATTGTAAGTTTATTGTTTAAGAAGATATGAATTGTTTTTAACAGTGTAATATGGTATTGGCTGAGCAATGTAATATAAAATCGGCTAATCAAGCATTTTGATTTTCTAAACTATATCGCCTAAATGATGTAACATTTTATATTATGTTTTTGACAATGTAATATGGTATCAGTTAGGCAATGTAATATAATATTAGCTAATGAAGTATTTTGATTTTCTAAATTGTATCGGCTAAACATTGTAACATTTTATATTGTGTTATAATATCTGTATTTGTAATTGAAATATTTAAAGGACAAAATAATTATGATGTTCAACCAGATTGGGGGGAAAACATAAAGTACTTTATTAATTATGAATTAAGTAAAGATGATGTTCAACGAGATCAGAGTAAAGTCTAGGCATGTCTTCGTGCCATCAGGCACAGAACCTTTTGTAACGCAAGAGACACCGAGTGAGATCTTCCTTTTCCTTTGGTGACAGAGCTATTAGTATAACTTTTTTGCTGTGTTTTTACTTTTGTTGTCATTTATCTGCCTGTGGTCTTTTATTCCAGATTGTCAATTAGTAAAGAAAAATTATGACTTTGTGAAATTACTGGTTATTGAAATTTGTCTAAGCAAGGTTTTGCGATGTTTTTGTGTTAATGGGAAACTATTTTTGGTGTAGATGCATTATAGTATCAGTTACTAAAACCTTTTATTACTTTTAAAGGATATTGGCTAATGTCTAATGAATCTTGTCAATGTCTTAGAATGTATCGACTAATTTTGTTTTTATATTTTTCATTGCAATATTTTTGAAGTAAAAAAGACTTATGAGATTCGGCTAACTTGGGAAATATGTACCAAACTTTTTTCCGTAGATATGCGATTAAATCGTCTTTTTGACAATGTCTCCTTTGCTGATGTATTTGTCTCTTGTATGTTTACGTAAGTTGAGGTTTTGGCTAATTTTTGAGCTATTTGATGTTGCATCGATGTACTCTAGCCATATTGAAGGACTACTGATTTCTATTAGAATTAATGCATCTATACTGAAATATAAGTTGAATGTTGGTTTGTTTGTTCTGGAATTTGAAATGTATCTTGGAATTGATTGGAATGGTTATGATTAAGTATATTTATACTTATTTAAAAGCCCCGTTAGAGAGACTTTGAGTCTTAGAGGATGGTGGAACAATAAAAGGGACATAATATGACTATGGGAAAGAGATACTTTTATATAGTGCAAAAGTTTGGATAATCAATATATTATTTGCCTTTATACGTGTGCATGGGCAAAAAAAATAGGTTGGAAGGTAACTTATTATTTCATTTCCCTCGTAAAAAATTATTTCTTATTTCAAATTAGAATGCTAAATAAAAATGAACTCTTTATTTTACTTATGCAAATTTGTATAGTTAAATAATATATGTTTTGTTTTAGTTATTTGCATTATATAAGGGAATCTTCTCTACTTAATTGTATTCTACTTCTAATATTATTTGGTCATCCTTTAGAACTTAAGAGTTTCTTTAAGGGGATTTTTAAATAATAAATATAAATATATTTAATTTCGGTTGATTCTAAGGTATTCTTCACGTTCTTGGCTAAAGTATAAATATTAGATTTGACTAACTATGTTTCGACATTCAGGTGCATATTGTAAGTGTATGCAAACTTTCCGAATACAGAGTTCGGGTATGCAAACTTTCGTTTTGCAAGGGGGAAGAAATAAGAATTTTTAGATTCCAGAGGGATGATAGAGAGAGTAGGGAGAGAAAGGAATCAATCATGGAAAACATTTCAAGTCCTAGTTCCAGTTCCCAACTCGTTAACATTTCCAGTTTTTTGTCTTTACCTAAACGTTCTTTACATTCTGCAAATATTGGAAGTCTAGTAGAATACACTACTATCCCAGAGTCGGTCTCTATAGAAGAATCAGTCCCTCCTCTTATGAGTCCATATAATATTTACAAAAAGAGAGGATCTTTTCCTGCAGGCATCAGATTTATCCGACAGTTATTAAGATTCAGTCTCAAAGACGAAGGAGTATGTATAGTCCTCAAAGCTTGATCAATGCGACATTCCGTACTCCTCCAAAGAGTAGTATGTTACCCTTAACATACTCCTGAAGATGATAGCACCATGGAGAGTCGAAGGTTACACACACCTTCACCTTGGTGGGGTCAGGCTTGTCCTTACTTATGGCGGCAGGAAGGGCCACCTAGTCACTGCTCAAATTACACTACTTGATTCGAGATTACTCAGCTACGAGGAGGCAGCCATTGGCATGGTAATCACTACACTCAACTCGGGAAGTGTTGTCTTAACACTGTTCCCAAACTATGCGTTATCTCTCCAGGATCCGAACTTGTGCACAGCCTTGAAGGTTCAACTCCAACTCACCGGTACATCTCTCGCTCCCACCTTGATGATGGTGACCTTGCATCATTAGATGGTTTATCGGTTCTAGAATCATGCCTTAGATCTACAAAACAGTGGATCCCCAGATGCTTTAATGATCTTGGCAGATTCAGCCATTGAAGTCTCCACCTTGGTCGAAATTCCGAGGCAAATCAAAAGGGAAGATCTCTAGAAGCTCATGCCCATAGAATGGATTACCAACTACGAGAATCTTCACCGACAACAGGAACCAGTCCAAGCCCATAGTCTCGGCCTTTCAAAGGCTACCTGACGGATGTGTCCAGACTTCTTTCAAAGTTCCTCAGAAGGAAGAATCTGGACAAATCTTCTCATAATTAATGCTCAGACCATATGACCCGGAGACCAAAGAATGCAAAGAGGGTACCTATATCCTCTTTCAACCACTCAGCTAAGCCTAGCCACACATCTCACATCAACGGCCATTTCATATGGGATGTCCCTGGCTCTGGTCTTTGTGATCCAGAATGCTCGTGTGAAGAAGATGACTCGGAAAAGGAAGATAAGGCTCCAAAGAGAAAAAGGCGATCTAAAAAGAAATCCGGAGGATGTTCAACCAGACGACCTTCACTTGATGATAATGAAGGCAAACCGGCGGCAATACCAGTTCCAAGGCCTTTTACTGGGTTTGAAGGCTTTTACAACCCTTATCCTAGAAGATCAGCCTTACTATCGATGGCCAAAGAAAATCCTCCATCCATTTATCCGTCCATCAAGAAGATTGTAAGACAGACGACGGAGTGTCATGAGCAACCCTCTTGCCGCAAGAAGTCAGCAAAACTTACTCCAAGCAGGTCAACTCCTATCCCATGCATGATGAATCGACCTTCAAGGAGTACCTATGCTTCAGACTTTCCACCCTTGGAAAGAAGAGAGAACGAGATAGAAAGATGGACCTCCCAACCTTACATATCTTAGAAAACAGTCGATGAATACGGGAGACATGTTCCTCTCAATCAAGCAAAAGAAGTCCTCAACTGGCAGACTGACAACGCCATTGCCTAGAATCGTGTCCTAACACGAATTGATGATAGAGTCAACCAAGTTGAGAAGAAGATTGACCACGTAGAGAAGCTCTACCTCGACATGGTGAACAAGTACAACACTCTTGATCGAGACCTCAAAGAGATGATCCGGACCGGCACCACTTATTGTAGTGAATTTGACGAGAAACGACATGAGATCCGAGACTTGAAGAGACAACTTGAAAATTATGAGTTAAGGAAGTCTCAGGAAGCTCCGGCTCCATTATCTCCGTCACAAGGCTTCTCCATGCTCGGCATTCCCAACAACCGTCCGAAATTTCACTCGTAAACTCCACTGTTTGGTGGACCACGAAGCTCTATTCTACCTAGAGCTGAAATGATTGTTGACTACAGCTTGCCGGACTCAGAATTTTGGGTGAATTGGACGAAAGAGCATCCATATGTTCCTCCAACAACAAAGAAGAAGCATTCAAGCTCAACTGCCCAGACTGAAGCCTTCCGACTAGAAAGTTCCAGACATTCCCGCAAAGACAAGGCAAAGGCACCTGTCCAATCAGATGAAGTCCAGTGTCAATCTCCAAGAAAAGAAGACTTCAAAGCTTCGGTCTAACAAGGACCAGCTCTAGCTAGACAACCTGATCCAGTCATTCCAACAAGTTCCACAAGACAACCTGATCCGGTCACTTCGACGATTTTGCAAGGCAACCTGATCCAGTTATTTTGACAAGATCCACAAGACAGACTGATACAGCCTTGCTAAATCATCCTCCACAGCTCAGGGTGTCCTTCCAACCAGATAAAGTTCTTACAACCTCCATGGAAGACCATGAGCCTGATGAAACTTCAACACCATCCG
>JAOXNR010043043.1:0-19473 GCA_028571225.1 Parsonsia alboflavescens | reverse complement strand
GGGTATACATACATATATGTATATAGTCTTAAATTGACATTAAGTATTAAAAGATAAAATAATGAAAGATTCAATGAAATGTGAAATATATATATATATATATATATATATATATATTTATATATATATTATATAAAGAATTACTGAATATTATAACATTTTAAAGGTACAAAAGTCATTGAATTAACACACAATATTTATTACCTTATGAATGACTTTAAAATTTAATAACTTATGACACTTTAAGGTAAAAAAGGGATGATAATGTTTAATGTTCAATAATACAATAAATTTAGATACATCCTCCGGTTCATAACATAGGTCGATCGCTTTAGACCTTCAAATTTGTTTCAAAATATAAGTCACTTTACAAAATTTCATGAGTATTTATTACTCTCTTACCCTTATTGTTCTTTCTTACATCATTTTCCTAGTTTGACTAAGGGGTTTTAATAATATTCAAGTGAATCATAGAAATAACTTCTTTTAATACACAATAAACAATAATAATATATATAATTTAATAATCATTTATATTGATTCAAAATTTCAAATATGATACAGCTAATTTTTTATAAACACTCTTCATATTATTCTTCTTTTGAAATACAATAAAAAAAATAATAGTCTTTACAATTAATCATTCGAATAATTTAATTTATATTGATTCAAAATTCTAAAATTGACATATTTTAATTAAAAAAAACTCTTCATATTAATTTTTATAAATATACCCATGCATTGCACGGGTTATCCACCTAGTTTAAAGTTATGTTGAATGAAAATTCTGCATTTTAGATTTTAATTTTCTTTTCTTGATAAAAATTAAATTTAGTATTTATTAATTCATTATAAAATAAAGTGTAAAGTAGTTTTTAAATTAATTTTTTAAATATTGATAATAAATTAAAGTTAGTATATTCATTGTAAATATTATTTAATAGTACAATTATTCATATAATTAAGTTGAACTAACTTTTTCTATTTTTATGGATTAAATTAATTCATACTGCACTAAAATACTTCTTGGACATTGTATTATATTTAATAAAATGAAAAAGAATACAAATAGTTTTTTTTAAAAAAAAAAAAAATTGACACTTTTGCATTACCTTTTTTTCTTTATGTATATTCGGTCCATGAAGTTTTTTTTTTTTTTTTTGTGTTTTTGATCCTTAACCTATTTCTTTTTGATGTAATCGGTCCCTTTGATCGGAAATCAAGTTTTTTAGATACGTTTTACTAGCAACCCAAGGTTATTTTGGGAACAACATGGATTACCCATTAACAAAAGGGTTGGGTCAAAGTCTACGGCTGTAAATGAGTGGAGTCGTGCCTAAATCTATTAGGTTTGAGTTCGACTTTTTTATATTCTACCAGGTTTTGATTCAGGCAAGGGCTCAGGCTCCCAAGAGCCTAAATATCTAGGCTCTAATTCGGCTCGTGAAGAATAAGGAAAGCTCGAGTTCGGGTTCGAACATGTTTAAAAAAGTTAAAAATTCAAGTTCATACTCGTTTAAACTCGAGTCGTGAGAAGGCTCCTTTAAACTCGACGCAAGATCAAGCTCATTTAAAAGTTTTTAAAAAGACTATTAAAGTTAAATTTTACCATAATAATATTTAAAATTCAAAATAAAGTTATAGTATACAAATATTTTTTGAATCGAATTGGATCGGTCAGTTTGACCGATATCTTTTACGGTTTGATTGATATCTGAAAATCAATTTTGACAAAAATCATTCTAAATACAAAGAATCTATATGAATCGATCAGTTCAACCGGTATTGAACCAATCGGCCATGTTTTATTGATTGTAAATTTTGCATTCTTGGGTTGCACTTCCTCTTCTAAATATAGAAGGAACCATGCCTTTTCGATGCTAAGCTCTTCGATGTGGAACAAATAACCAAAAGACAAGAAGATTTGCTAGTGCGGCGCTGTGTGGGTGAAAGGAAGAAAATGATATCAGCTGGGCTTTGATTGGCAACATGGCAGATTGTTTTATTCAAATATATATATGTATAAACACATATATATATATATATATTTATATATATATATATCTATCATAGATATATTTTATAATATTATATATATTGTATATAACATAATATTATGTAATATATTTTTTTTAAATATTAAATAATGTATTCAATTTTGTTCGAATAACAGATTAGAAAATATAAATGAAATCAACAGATCCAATTATATCTATTTTCTTATAATTCCATCCAATTAATCCGCTTAAGTAATTGGGCTTGGTGTTTGAGAAAGATTGATTTGGTTATCTGGTTATGGATTGGAAGTTGAGTTTTGTGTGTTCACCATCCTGATTCAACGTGATACCATTTATAAAAATAGAGAGATTAGGAGGAAAATAAAGTGTTTTTATTATTGAAAATTACTATAATTGTCCAATTCGAGAATGACAACTCTCCCAAAACAAGATAAATTCAATGAAATTACTCCTGCCTTTCAAAATAAATACCCTAGTCTATTTATAATGAAAGCTTCAGCTGTTAACTAAAAGCGAAAAAGGTTGAAGATCTCAACTACTCTACAGATAAGTCCTTAGTTGAGTTCACTTCCTTTATTCTTTGCTAAAAAACTGGAACAAATATCAAGACCAAGTAAACCTATGAATTGGTCTAATAAAAGACCTTCTTCTTTATCATGTACCATGGCCTTTTGTTCCTTGGAATAAACCCGTAAGTGCTTTGGTTTTGTAGTAGATGCATATGTTGACGTTAAAGTTTGACTTTCAATGTTTATGTGTTAAACAATTTGATTTAATTGTCAAGAGAAACGCTATAGGAAGACTCTTCAGACAAGAAAATGAATAGGCAACTAGTCCCTTTTTTTTAAAAAAAAGAGATGTCTTAAAATTTAGGAATATTATATTAATGTTATTAACATAATATAAAAAATCTTCGTATATTAAAATGTAAAATTTATTTTATAAAAAATATAATATATATATTTAAATAAAAAAATTATATATAAAAAAATTATATTATTTAATATATAAATAAATAAATTATTATTATGTATATTAAAAGCTTTTTTAGGCTCGCGGGACCTAAATAAACGAATACATATGGGTTCAGCTCAACTCCTTTAATAAGAGAGCCGAGCTCAAGCTAGTTTAAGACGAACCGAATTTGAGCTTTTATCGAGCCGAGTCCGAACTGTTTGTGAATAGTCTCGTCTCATTTACACCCCTAAGTCAAACTCTAAAATGGTAATTTACACAAAAAAAAAAAAAATTCATGGACCAAACATACACAAAGAAAAAAGGTGATGGACGAAAAAAAAAAAGGGAGAAGAATGGTATTGGTTTTTCGAGTGATAGTTGGAACAATCAAGATTCAGCCATGGTTGCCAACAGACATCGATAGATTTGCTAGGATAGCCTGTTTAGGCTACCACTCCCTAGGCCACAACCGATAGCTCTCAAGGGTTGGGCTCGGCCAGTTTGTAGCCTGCAAAAGCCTACAGATCCTAGCACAGCCAAGCAAACAACAATCGAGCAAATTGGGCTTGATGCAAAGGGCAGAATGCTCAACCGCACAGAGCGCTACTAGCAACTCGAGGGCACATACATGGTTGTGCAGTAAGGGTAAGCATGAAGTAGACAGACGACATTCCATTAGATCTGCAAATTTGGTTCGAGATGATGAAACTAAGCCACAGGCTCAGCGAAATGCACATGGGCAGTTCCAAGTAGAAGGGAGAATGGTGCCAGCCAAAAAACATTGAACCAGGCAGTGGTAGAGTTGTTTTTTCCTTTTCTAGCAGTGATGGTTGTTGGTTATGGCTGCAATAACTCTCAATGTCCATGCATTTGATCGTCCTCAATAGGGCAAGGATAACAATTCTTGTTCGTTCACAGATCGACAGTTAACACATTTGATAAGTAGTTCACAGATTAGCTGGAGCAAACTATTTCGACAGCCACTTGCAAAACCAAAACCGTTCTCCTCTTTTTTTAAAGAAATAAAACAAAATAAAAATTGGCATTTTTCATCCATCCCCTTTTTTGTTTCTGGACGTTTGGTGCATGAAGTTTTCTTTTTGTTGTGTAAATTACTCTTTTAAAAAAGGTGATGAAAAAAAGACCGATTACATATCTAAAAAACTTGATTTCGGGTCTAAAAGACAGATTACACAAAAAAGAAATTGGTTAAGGATAAAAAAAAAAAACATTCATGGACTAAATGTACACAAAGAAAAAAAGGTGATGAAAAAAAGTTCCCCTTTTTCATAGCTTACATAATCTTTTAATAGTTAGTTTATTTCAATGACTTGATAATTTAGTTTTTAATTTATTAAATATTTATTTAAGTATATATAATAAATTTGGGGGTTTTTAGTAGATTTGGTCCCATAAGTTTGGATCAAAAAACAGTTCGATCCATTAAGTTTTTTTTCTATCATAACGGTCCCTCACATTTTTACATATAGTCAGAATGGTCCCAACCACTAATTTCCTGCCACTCACATGGCAGAGCCAATCACGTGTAGTGCATGTTATCATTCCATCATGAAACAATGCCGTTTTGAATCTAGGGTTTTTTTTTTAAATAAAGGAAAAATTCAAACTTCTTCTCCGATCGTTTCCATTCTATTTCTAAAAGAAAGGAAAATCTTCAGAGGAACTCGTTCCAAGAAAACTAGCAGATCAAAGGGTAAAGGAAAGCACGAGAACTTTTACTTACTAGGAGCACCACTAGCAGCAGGACTCACTACACAAAAAGAGAAGTATTAAACCAAGTGGGTAAAGTTTCCATCGAAACCACCACAACATTGAAGAACAATAGATGATGCTAGTAATAGTAGAAGTAGAAACAATCAAAAATCAAAATATGGTGAAATTAAATTCAAAAAATGGATAAGAAAATTGTGATAATCCATATGCAAAATGAAAATATTGGAGAGTTTCACAAACACCCGTCCTCTATTGTCAGGTTTTTAACAAGAAATTAATCGAAAAATACAAAATCTAGACAGATCAGAGCCCATTTGTAAACATAAAAAAAGATGAATAAGAGATGAGAAGAACAGAGCAAAAAGAGGAAAGGGATGATCGGGATGGCTTACATGCGCACTTGCTGATGGAAGGAGCAGAGACACGGCAAGCGGCGGGAAGAGTCATGGCTTTGGTTACATTAAGAGTAATGCCCCGGTTGAACACTGTTCTTAAATGCCTCATAGAGATAATTAGCGTTAGTCTTATGCACAGTCTTGCACCCAGAACAACAAGTTCCTTCAGGTTTCTGTGCGGTGCTACCACTAGTCACAAAGGACAAACAATCAGCCATGTCCAAAACCAGATTGGAACAGTCCACAGCCGATGCCGAAGAAGCATTGCCGGAGGCTGATTCTCCCAAATTTGCAACCATCACTAGAGCAATCAAGAAAGCTCTAATGGTAGATTCCAACATAATAGTCATGGCCATATTTTTTCTATACTTTTCTTTTGTTCCTCTCAAGGGACAAAACAACAACACCGACTAGAAACTGAGAAGAAAAGAGAAAGATACAGATGAAATGTGGGGATTTTGACAAAGCTCTGTGGAAGAAAATAATCGGAGAAGAAGATCGAATTTTTCTTCTGCTTCTTCTTCTTTCTTTTTTTTAACCCAACTTCAAAATGACATCGTCTCATGATGAAATGATGATTTTACCCCTCACGTGCACTCCATATGATCGACTCCACCATGCAAGTGTTTGGAAATTGATGGTTGGGATTATTTTGGCTACCCGTAAAAATCTGAGGGAACGTTATGATTGAAAAAAAACTTAAGGGACAAAATTATTTTTTATCCAAACTTATAAAATCAAATCACTAAAAACCCCAAATTTGGAATGATAAGTTTTCTTTTTTTCGTTTTTCGGTTTTTACCTACAGGAAATGGCGCTGTAAAATTATATGTGAAAAATTCCCCCCAATTTAGAATCTTAGAATGCCTTGAAAGAGGAAAGAAAAAGTTTCTTTCAAGTGAAAACCTAGGTCTTCCTAAATTCCTAATCCCTCAAAAGCTTCTCTCCATCTTCCGGTCTTCGTTCCTCCCTCCTAATTTCAGATCAAATATCCCCAAATTAATTTTTCCCTGAACATGAAGGTCCGGCGAATGCTTTTCCGGCGCTGCCCACCTCCAAAACCTTACCCCAAATCCTGTCTCCCCAACCGGAAAAAATGACTACCCGTTTAAAGAAGAGCAGAAAGAAGAGAGGTCAAGTCAGTGCTGGGCACGGCCGTATCGGGAAGCACAGGTAGCATCCAGGAGGTAGTCGTAATGCCGGAGGTGAGCACCACCACAGGATCCTATTCGACAAGTACCATCGTGGTTATTTCGATAAGGTTGGTATGAGGAATATCTATTTCCACAAGCTTTGAAACAAATTATATTGCCCCGTTGTTAATGTCGAGAAGCTCTGGTCGCTTTTGCCCACCGATGTGAAGGAAAAGGCCTACGGAAGCAATGCTCCTGTGATTGATGTTACGTAGTATGGATACTTTAAGGTTTGGGGTAAGGATGAGTTGCCTCCGAACCGGTTCTGCTCATTACTTGGTTTCTAGCTTTATGGAAAAGATAGGTTTCTTCGGCTTACGTTTAACCAAATAATATATTTTTTCGGATTATTGACAAATTTATGGTTTCTTTCAGAAGTCATCCCGGGCAAGACCAAGTAAAGATGAATTGTTAATGGAGTATCTCAGTCGATTTTCAGTTCTTGTTCTTGACATTGGAGTGGATATGGTAATGCTTTTGCTCTGCTTAAATATGTAACTTGGACATAGAGAAATAGTTAAATTAAAGTTGTCAAATAGAAAATATTTCTGAATTAACTGACATATGAAAACACAGTGTTAAATGTTCATTTCAGATTCCTTGTCCTTAGTTGAATTCTACATAGAAGTGATTTACCAAACCTAAAATGGGTTGAAATTTGACATAATTTTGCAGCTGCATTGCCGTACACATGTAGTGATTTAGATAGGGCAGCTTCTTTGTTGTTGTTTCCTTTTACACTTAAATGTCAGGAAAGTATGATTAGTTAGTGGCATGTACCCATGGATAGGTTTAGTCTTGTCTAAAAGAACTCTGTAATGGCATAATTAGTTGAGTTAGAAACTGAATCCGGAGCATCTATGATTCTAAATATCTCAAGATTTTTCACATTTAGCTTTAAAAAGAACAAGGATTTCTCTAGTTTATTCACATTTTAGAAACAAAATCTACTCTAATTAACACCCAATTAAGGTTCAATTCTAATGCAACAAGATTCTTGGAAAAAGTTGCATGCAATTCCCTGTTCTACTTGGTGCAAGTGATTTTAGCTCATAATAGAAGCATTTTATACAGTTGAGATTCCAGAATTTATGGTCAAATTGGTGTTCACCATTTATCCAATGCTTTTCACAGCATCTGGTCAACAGAATTAGAATAAAAAAAATGGAACTTTGAGAGTGATAAAATTTTATTGTTGAATTGGGATGTGAGAAATTACTCTTTTTAAAAATACTTCACCTTAACATTGAAACTAAATTGAGGAAAGGAATATTCTTTACTGCCACAGGAGAATGTATTTCTTCTTATAAAGGATGTGAACAAAGTGAAGATTAAGTGATTGCCTGGTCCTTTTTTCCTGACCTTGAGAACTTACTTTGACTTTTGTACTTAAATTTTCTCCATCTCAGTCAAATTTAACTGAGTTTTAATTAGTAAATAAATTTGTTTGAAACTTGAAAATATATCTTCCTTTTTGTTTTCCTATTTTTTCTAGTGATGTATCAAGTTCTTGTTTAATACATTGCTCGTGTGCATTTGGGACAGTTTAGATATTGCTGCATTTACCATACTTGCTGTGGCATATTGGATATTTTCCATTCGGTTTTGGGATGAAAAGAAACTCTGTTTTGGAGGATGAGATATTGAATATCATCCTTTCTGAATCTATAGCTTGTTTATTCTGCTAAACAGCCCATGCACAAGTTTTATGTCTCACTTTTTTCTTATTTTCATTTTCTAATCCCTATATTAATTTTTTCTTATTCTCAACACAAGGATCATCAATTGCAAGAAGAGGTTTCAAAGTTGAGGGAGGAACATTCAATATTAAAGGAAGGCAATGCGAGACTCAAGGAAGAAAATGAAAAGATAAGGGAAGAGAATTTCACTCTAAAGTAGAACTCAATGATATGAAGGTGCAATAAAATAGCATGGCTGTTGTCCTACTCCAAATGCAACATAGGATGAATGAAAAATTTGGTGACTTGTAGACATATTTTCTTAGTTTAGATGATGTGTTTAAGCTATTTTAGAGGATGTATTTTAGCTAATTAATTTTAGTTGATGACTTATTATGGTTAGTATTTTTATTATTTGGATGGATATATAACATATTGTAATATTTTGAATGGTTGATATATGAATTTGCTAGCTACTTTTTTCTTTTTCTATATTGCAACATAATATTAAATGTGTATTGTTGAGGATTAATTAGGAATAAATAAATATTATTTCAACTAGAAAGTTTTCCATTGGTATAATAATAGTCAGATGTAAACTGTAATTTATTTTACACGGATAAAAAACTCTATTCCATTGAAAATAGAATTCTTTTCCACGGAGTGAATCATTATTAGTAGAAAATTAAAGCCTTTTAAATTAGACTATATTCAATAAATTTTCCAAGGAATATCTTTACGTAGGAAAATCATTGTAGAAAGTTTTGTGGAAAATTTGTTCCATGAAAAGATTTATCTATGTAAAATATGAAATATTTAAATTCAAATTTATTTATGTTATGATTTGTAGATAATTTGTGGAAATTTTTTCCCACAAATATTGACAGTGATAATTTTAAGTTTGGTACAGAGTTATATCCATTACTCAATACGTGGAAAATATGTATTTTTCATGAATTTTTTCCGTGAAAAAATACATATAAGGATCATGTTTTTTCTCGTTCTTAAATATTACTACTGTCTACCATTCAACTAAACAAAAATTGACAACTAAATTATGATATTTATAAATATCTATCCATGGCAAATTCAAGATTTTTGATATCCAGTTTTAAGATTCTTCAAATAATAAAATGTTTTTTCTCGTTCTTAAATATAACAGTCTACCATTCAACTAAACAAAAATTGACAATTAAATTATGATATTTATAAATATCTATCCATGGCAAATTCAAGATTTTTGACGTCCAGTTTCAAGATTCTTCAAATAATAAAATGAAATTGAAACAAATAAATTAAAAAAAAAATCTAAAAACAAAACCAATGTTCACAATAATACTCGGTAAATTGCATTTATTGATTTAATTTTCATATAAAAGTTTTGACACAAAACCAATCCAAGAATTTTGAATCGAATTTGAAGTTATTGAGTAAGAAGCAAATTGTAGTGACTTTCGGATTCATGGATTACTCTTTAGATTGAATCTTTTCTTTTTCACTTATAAATTTTTTTCTTCACAATATGGTTAATACAAACAAAATTATTGAGTTGTGAAGAGAAATTATTATAAGATAAAATGACTCATTTGAAAGTCATTTTATAATTACAAACTTTTTTTACCTTATATATTTTGTCCATTACTAAATATTTCCTCTTAACTCTATATGAAAATTAATGAACAATTTTGAATTTTAAAATTAAAAAAAGATTATATAAAATTTAAGATAAAATCATCCAATTTCGGACGTAACCAAAATTATACTAGATGAAACATTGAAGAAGGAAGTTTGAAAATCCAAAAGAATATTGATGGTAATTAATTAGCAAACTGTGCAATTAATAAGCAATTAATTGGTAGGGACTTTAAGATATTAATATCCTTCTAAATTAAATTAATTATACTTTAATTTATACTAATAATTAATAATGCAATTCCTTTTAATTTTTTTTTCTATTTAAGGATTAAAGCATTCTTCCTTAAACAGCACTGATCGAATGGGTATAATAATTTTCCCTCTTTCTCTCTCTCACCTCTTTCTTTCTCTCTCTCCCCCACCATAATAGCTTAAAGCAATCCCTCCATTACTATCCAGCTCATTGGCATAGGCACTCGCACACAGGAACACACACCAAGATAGACTAGATTACATAGATTAAAAAAAAAAAAACAAAATCTGAAAATCCCAAAAAGAAAAGCAAAAAAATGGATTATTTTGGTCCAGCTGAATTTGCTTGCTCTTCAGCATCATCCCCTTCATCTTCATCCCCAGGTGTTGTTTCCTACAATGGTAAAGGAGTTTTCGAGACTTCTGTTTCTCCTGCTGTGAGGTTTCAGTCCAATTTACATGGTGTTTCAATGGACTGGACTACCGAAGAGCATGCTATTTTGGAGGAAGGATTGGTTAAGTGAGTTAAAATTTGTAGGATTTTTTTTTAATTGATTTGTATTTCATTTCTTAAAATGTTTTTGTGTTTTACGAGTTAATTTTTGTGGTTTTTGTTTGACTTTATATGTTTTAAGATGGTTTCTGCATTAGTTTACTGGTTTACAACATTTGATGAAATGATGCAATTAGTTAATTTCTGTTTATTTCAATTGTCAAGTAATTTTGTCTGTAAAGTTGAGATTTTCTAGTGTGCTAACTATCAGTTCTGAAGGAATAAATGTAGATTATATCAAATAGAGAGAAAATTTTTTGTGGGTTTTGTGTCTTCCTTTTATTGTTCATATTATGACTTTGCTAGGAGCTTTTGTTTGCTAGGTAACTAGATATTTCAATCTTAGGAATTCTTGGCTCTCTGTTCTTCTAGAATAATTTTGTACTTTTTTGGTTCTGGTGAAATGAAAGAACTATTTTTGTTGGTTCACATGCCTCTGTTCATCATTTCAAGCTCTAGTTATTGACTGCTTTTGAATTTAGGTTGGTTGGACAAAATAATTTTATATTTCCTTTTTTAACTTCTTTTATATTTTGGTGATGGATTGTCGAGTCTAATGCAAAGTCATTGTAATACATTTCCTAATCATGGTGTTCAGCCTTGGAGAACTTTGTTTTGGTTTGGATAGATTCCTAAACCTATTTATCTGTTTTAGCAAGTTCATACTCAAGTTGGTGGTGTAATAAAAAGTTGATGGGTATGATTTGAAACTTCGGAAATGATTTTAGCATTTTCTTTCACATTTCACTCCATCGGCACATTTGTGTATTTATATTTAGGAGTGAGGTCTCTCATTATCAATTGCCTCCTTATGTATGTACAGATAAAAGAAGATGGTTCTGTCTTAGAGCTGGCAATGGCTTCAGTTTTTAAGCTTTTTGTGATTGTGTTGGTAGTGATAATCAGGAACTCTTCTTGTTGTTTAATCTTGTTTGCGGTATTGCTTCTTTTTGATGGAATAATCTGTTTTATATCAAGCCCTAATTAGATAAACTGATTTTGTTGTAAACCAATGGGTGTTCGAGTTATTGTTATTGATGTTGGTGCTTAGTCTGCATATCCAATCTCAACAAATGAAAAAATAGTTAATTCACCAATTCAGTTCAAAGTAAGAGTTTTAGGTTAATAAATCAAAGAACTCGGCATACTTCTTTGTTGGACTAATTCTTTTCTCTCTTTTGTTATGGATCCACCCAGAAATGTTACATTAATTGCCAATATTAATGTGACCTTGAGTTCTTTTTTTTTTTTTTGTGTGTGTGTGTGTCTCACATGGTTTCGAATTAGATCATTTTCTAAGGTAGGAAGACTTCAAGCATTCTAGTATTGGCTAGGGCATAGGATTTCATTAGGAAGTATTTAATTGCAATTTTTCAAGGATCCAAAGGTTGAACTGTCTGGAGATACACATTAAATTCCTATTTCTCTGGATTGTTTGAGTTTGATAGATTGGTCAAGTTTCTTATTTATCTAATTTCAAATTGAGAAAAGCATTATTAATCAAGAATTTTGCAAAGTCATATAAAACTGATTCTAGGTCTCCTCTGCATACTACTGTCTTAAAGACTGTTTTCGGTTTCTATCATTTTTATTATGTTAATTAAATGACAACTACTATATGGTTGAAAAGTAGAAAATTTTCTTTTATTAAACATTTCAACTCTTTAATCTGATCTAAATTTGGAGACATGCTGTTATCGGATTCCTGCAGGATATCTTTTCTTCTTTTTTTGGATTCAGTCCTTGTAGAAGTTGATCATATGAGCACCAAAGACTCTCTTAGGCATAATCTGTAGTCCATATATAAAAGATGATACACTGCTTTGCTATACATTTAGGAGTGAGTTACACTGGTGCATCTTGCCAGTGCATATTCTTTCTGCATTGCAGTAATGTACCTTGCATACTTTGTGTCTTGTGAACCTATAATTGTTTATCATTTAATGTTTAACCTTTGCTGATTTGCTTAAAGTTTACACCAAAGAACAGTAGAAAATTGATATTTGGAGATGGTTAGTATCTCCTCTCAGACTTCAGATGGTGTCTGACCATGTCTTTCAAACTATAAAGAGTAGAACATAGTGCTCCTATATCCTAAGGCTGCCATTTCCAATCTTATTGAACATTACGCCATAATTGAGTTGTCAGAATTGTAAAACCTATTTACTTTCTCTTCTCTCCACTGTTTGATGATGCATTGACTTTCATTATCAGAATTTCTTATGTTGGGAAGATTTTTTGTATTCACATGTATTCAGGACTACTCTTTTCTTTTTCCTTTCCCCCTTAGGTTCTCAGTTGGGATAAACTATTGCATCTTTATATTTTTATACTATTTTCTGATATATAGAAGTGGTTCTTCAGTTCAGGGGAAACTTTTTTTCAGTTAGAAGAATCCTCTAGGCAATTCTTTGGGTTTTGCTGTTGGCAGTCATGTTTTCTTAGCTTGGATGCTAAATTCTTAATAAATGCCTCTTTTGTAATGGAAATTGAATAGGAAGATTATAGAATTGTTCGGGGATGCTACTTAATAGCCCTCCTTTCAAAATCTTATCTTGAGAAGCTGCATTTTCTGCATCTGTAGGTTCCCCTGGAATATTTGATACCTTTATTCGCTACTTCTTTTTCCCTATTCCTTTAACAATTTTCTCACAGTTATTAGAACATAATAACTCTAATACTGGTTCTTCTTATGTTTTGCAGATATGCCAATGAATCAAGCTTAGTCCGTTATGCAAAGATTGCTATGCATCTAGATAACAAAACAATACGTGATGTGGCACTGCGCTGTAGATGGTTGACTGTAAGTTTTGTTGCTGAACCAATTTTATTCTTATAATATTGTTCTGTCTTTTGACTGTAAGTTTTGTTGTTAAACAGCATATTTATTGCTTCTCCTTTTTAAAATTTTTTTTATTACTTGTCAAAATTTGTTGATTTCTGTCTTTCTTTTTTCACTTACCATCTTATGAAATCAAGGTACTCCATTTTTTAAATCTAATAAAAGCTACTTACACTCGTTAGTTAAATTTTATGCTAGAATAAAAAGTCAACATAATATACTGTTGAGTCTCCCAAACCCATGCACAAAAGGAACTTTTTTTTAAAAAAATAATGATAATATTAATAATAAAGAAACTCAAATGCAAAAACCAAGCAGAAAATTGTACTTTGCATTAACAAGAGTATAAGATTTTTGCCGGTATTTAAAAATTCCCCCAATTCTAGGTATGGAAGGAAGATAAAGACAGATTAGATGAACAATCTACCAGTAACTCGAATAAATAAAGTGGAATTATTCTGAAATTGTCTCTATCTTGCTGTTCCATTTGCAGTCGTACTTAATTTTTACCATTCCCCCATCTTCCCATAGAAAAGTAAAGAAAGAGAAAGATGGAAGAACAGGACAATTATTGGTTTCATGCTTGTTTAGCCATCCCTTCTCTTTGTTTGTTGCTTTAAGCTGATAGCTGATTGCTTGAAGGCACTGTTGAATACTTTTATGAAAATTAACTGAAACATAATAGGAACTAAGCTCATAAAATACTTCTTAACTTGTATTTGTATCAGTATACTACTTGATTCTCTATTGAGACATTAAGTTGTTCGAATCTTGAGTCCTTGTATTTGCAGAAAAGAGATGTCAGCAAGAGAAGGAAAGAAGATATCAGTTTGACAAGGAAAAGTAAAGATAGAAAGGTATCTCTTCACTTGTGTCTTGGTGAACAACACAGTCCATTCAAGTCTTCTGTGGTCTTCTTTAGAAAGATGAAATTTCCATTCTGTTCTTTGGCACAACAGAAAATTTGTGAGATTCATTAATCCTTATTCTCAATATGATCTTCTGGTCAGCATGAGATTCAGCAACCATTATTCACAATCTGTTCTTTGATACGACAGAATATGTTCACCATCATTGCAATAAATGGTCAGCATTTGATGAAAGATCAAGTGACATATAGTAGGCATTAAAATAAAGCAGAGTGTTTTGTCCCTTCTCATGCACAAAAAATTTATTTCTTTTTCATCTAAAATCTCTTGAGCTTTCTGAGTATGGTAACCGCTGGATACAAGTTAGAAGCACATCTGTTCCTGCTTGAACTACTACAGATTTGCTTTTTCTCCAATTATATGCCTGTTTTAGATGCATCATATTTGTGGCATATCTAATGATCACAATATGGAATATGGAAGTTCCATAACTTTTCCAAATTTTCATGACTTGAAGTAATAGTCTACAATCGAAAGGAAGCAGAAAAAAGCCTTAAAATGTTTACTGCTGCTACCTCAGCTATATCTTTTATAAGATTGTGATTTTTCTTTATTTATATTTTACTGTTTTCATTAGGAAAACTTCCACATGCTTCATTTCATTTTCTCCCTCTACCTGTAGGATTCTGGTCCAGTTTAAACAACATTTTGCTAAGTGTAAATTCTTCATGTGGCAGGATCTGAAACATAAAGACATAAATGTGAAATATTTAATTCAAGTTCAAAGATGGAAATTTTTATGATCATTTATGCAGCTGTGATCTTGTGCAATTTCCCTGAAGTATCTTCAATTTCTATAGCATTGCCCTTATTTTTAGGAACTCATTAAAATCTGTTCTGAGCCTGATGAAAAAACCAACTCAATTCGTGGTTTATCTTTTTGTGGTTAATTTTGATGTAATCTTAATGTATTTGAAAAGCATCAGAATGAATTTGTTGCGTTCTTTTTCAGGGAAAATTTATTGATCCATCAGCAATGACATCTCATGCAGTCATGCAATCTGGTTTTCTGCCATGTCAAATGCTTAACAGTGATAATGGAATGACATATAATGGTAGGTC
Organism: Parsonsia alboflavescens; assembly: GCA_028571225.1. Classification (NCBI taxonomy): domain Eukaryota; kingdom Viridiplantae; phylum Streptophyta; class Magnoliopsida; order Gentianales; family Apocynaceae; genus Parsonsia; species Parsonsia alboflavescens. Next base: position 4,224 of record JAOXNR010043043.1, on the reverse strand, counting down.
AGATTATGTTTACTTCTTAGTAGACCATCATGTGTTTGACAAGTGCCAAGATTGCTTTCCTTTTCTCCCTGAGAAATACTTCATGTCTGTCTAGCTCTTCTTCCATTCCATACTTGCAGAATTTTTGTTCAGTTCTGAATTGTCTCTCATTAGCTGCATTCAATCATTTGTGGGTATCTGAACATTTTTTATTTCTTTGATACGTACAAAAAGTGAGAAATCTAATGAGCATCAGCTATATAACTATATTGCTCTTGGTCAGATATGATCATTGTAATCCAAACTGCAAAAATGTTTTTTTCGTGTTCTCTGAAGATTGCTTTTCATATAATACAATTAATTGATTTGTCTAAAAGTTCGATAGACCCAAAAGAAGGTAGATAAACGGAAAATTACCTAAGAAAATAACATTGGCTGTATTTGGACAGCCCATTTTGAGTTTTTAGAAATTAAAAGGTGTCTCAAAGGTCATTTGTTTAGTATAGTTTTAGATCCAAAATTTCAAAAGTTAGATCACAAAGACTGAAAAAAACAAAACAACTCCCAGCTGTTTTCAAACTTTGAATCATAACAATCCATCTCAACATCGAATCCCACTCTTGTACCATTTTTCTTTTTTTCTCTTTTTCTCACCCTCCGCCTCACTGCTCCTTTCTTCTCTCTTTCTGCAATTCTCATTGCTTTCTTCCTCCATCTTCTTTTCTTTATCTTCTTGGACATAAACATCTTTTATAATCGGATCGAGTCCTCCTGCTTCCCAATGACCTTCACGAAATTGCTCTGCCATGGATTCCATGATTCAAAGCCTTCCCATTGAATCCCTTTTTTTTCCCTTTTAATGATGAGAATGAAACCAGATACAGAAACCGATCTTTGTGGGTTGTTGTGTTATTGCCTTCTTCTTTTCTCTCTGCGACTCTTTTCTTTCTTTCAAATATTCGAATTTTAAATTCATTCTTTCTGTACCTTCTTGCTTTTTTTCTCTTCCCTTCTTCCTTCTTTGTCGTTCGATTTGTCCCTGGCTAGTTGTCAACTCACTTCAGAATCTTTACAGAAGTCTTTCCTTTCCTTATTTCTTTTCCTTCTCCGACTTGACAACAGGATCCCTTGAGCATTCTTCTTTTGTTCCTTTGTTTTTCTTTGTTACTTGAGACTGCAACACAGTGGCTTTGAATATGCGTAGTATACAAAGAGGAAAAAGATCGGAATAAAAGGCTATCAGCTGTAACTTAGGGCTGAATTGAGTTAGGTAATTTTGTAAATATTTAAGAAAAATAGATAATTTTATAATTTCATATTTTTATAAACTTCTGAAAACTTTTATGATAAAAGACTGTCCAAATGCACTTCTAAATTTTCAGAAGTTACTAAAAAATGAAAAAAACCTACTTTTTAACATTCCAAAAGTCTGATCACTGTCCAAATGCTGTTTTTTTCATCTCTGTCCTTCCCTTTCAAATGTTAATAAGGGAGTAATCTCCAAGGTGTCTCAAAGGTCTTCATTGCTTGTAATGTAAAGAATAGAGTCATGCATTTGCATTTTGAGATTTATGTTTTTTGGGCTTATGTCTGATGCCTATTTAACACAATTCAAAGAAAATGGAAATCTTTGCAAAGTATCACCACATAACCAAATGCGTAACTGAGAAACAGAAGACTTGAAAAATTATACGAGAGGTATTGGGTGTCCGGTTTTTATGATAGATTTTACATAAGAGGATAGCGATAAAACTTATGTGAAAAATATTTACTTCAAGTCATCAGTCTGGAGAGATTCCTTGTTTTCTAGGCTGCAAATCTTGTTTTGGCTCGTGAATCTCAATCATCCATTTAACACTATACTTCCAAGACCGATGGATCAAATAATGATAATGTCATTGTTTTGGATCACATTTTCATCACAAAATGGCTTCAATGCTTAGATGGCCCATTTGTTTCCATTAAATGCAACTGGAGAGTTCAAGGGAGCATGTGTGGCAAACAGACCACCTCACTGGGTGAAGTTGAATCAAGTGCCCACCAGGATCTCAATGGGGACTTTATACAATATCAGAACTTAGTCTATGCTTGGTTTTATAAAATATATGTGGAGGAAACAAAAATATGGAGGTGAATTTAACATTTAACACGTTTGGTTGGAGTGTTTTGACTTTTTAAATGTATAGTCCCTCTCTCCAGATCAGATTTCTTGCCTCTCCAATGGATTGAGAAATATTTGAGTGGCCTTTTACTCTTTTATCTATAAGTTATTGTTAATATTACTATTTTGTAGACTCATGGACTTAAAAGTAAATATTACAAAATTACTTCCGTTCCCCTTCACTTCTCAATAGAAGCAAACAAGAAAATATTTCTCATTTACATCCCCTTGACTCACTCCTCCCTGCTCCCCCTTACTGAACCAAACAAAGCATTAGTCTATAATTGAAAACCAACATTCACAATAACAAAGTAAACTTCTCTGTTCAAACCTACTTCTTGTGGCCACCAAACTCACTTCTAGTAGAAAGCATGAAGTTAGAAGTTGTGCCAAGCTGCTTGTAGGGCTTATTTAAGATGAAAACTTGTATAATTATTTCAAACCTAAGCAGTGTTTCTTAGTTCTAATCAATAGAGAAGCTACATACATGAAATACTTGAAACAACATATTAAAAATACAGAATGTATTATGCTAGCAATACTTGTTGGCCGACGACCACATAACAATATCCATAGTCCAACCCTCGTTAGTTAGACTTCATATCTAATAAAGGTTTCCAAAACTCATGTTAATGTTAATGTTCAGTCAAATTTGCAGAATAGTATGACCAGTTTCAAAAGAAATGAACCATTCCATTAGCCCAGAGAAGAGAGAACCATTCTGTCCTGATTGTATATTTTACTTCTTGGTAAGAAAACTTGGGTTTTTTCATGTAAATTCTTTTCTTACTGAATTGTTCTAAATATGAATCATTCTCATTGTAATAGCACAGAGTTTCTAGTCTGTCTACCTTAATATGTGGTTATCATCAACTGATAAATGAAGTTTTGTTGTTGCAGCAATTAGCGATGCTACTTGGCAGCTTCTCCGGCAGAATGCTCAGACCTTTGAACAGATTTCTGCGAACTTAGCCACCCATCAGGTGAATAACCTTTGCTTTCAAATGGTACCTATCATCAATGAAACATCTAAGAGTTAAGATTAACCTTCTAGAAGATGAGATTGAAAATTTGCTGTCATTTTTATGAGATTGAAAAAGTGGATGCTGCGATGTCCTTTTTGACACTATTAAAGAGGATACTTTCCTGGCCAACTTATGTTTGGATGTTTCAATGTTACTGCTTTATCAATTTTCAGAGATCAACTTAGAAGGGTTTGCTCAAAGGGACTTACTTATATTAAATATTTTATAAAGAATTTATTATTTATTTATTTTTCTCGAACAGCAGCAAAATTAGAGAAATAATAAAAGACCCTTTGGGCTGTAGTAATGCCTGGTTCAATCGAATGACATTTATTTGGGAATAAATTTACATGTTTCTAGCCTCTTTCTTTGGTTTTAAGTTAAAGGAGAGTTAATCTGAAAGGGTAGGGCTAATAAGCATAAAGATGCTGCTCACTTAAAAGTGTGAAAGAGATGAAAGCAAGTTTCATGTCTAAGTGAAGTGTGCTCAATGACAAGACTTAGCTCAAAACTAGTCTGGTCAGACAGGAATAAATTCAATGGTTTGTCCATGGAGCTATATGAATCTTGGTGTACTATTACTAACTTTTGTTGGCTATATATTAATCTGTAAATTCTTATCTTGGGTGGAATATTTTATGGACATTAAAGCCAAGTTTCCACAATGGATAACTTTAGCTAACTAAAATAATGAAATGGACTTAGTTCTGTTTCATCTAAAAGAAAAGGTGCAAACTTTTATAAAATGAAATGCTGTTTTAAGATAATGAAAAGTAGATGCAGTATCCAGAAATTTTCTTGAAGGAAGAATTTTAAAGGAATAATACTTGCTATCCAAATCCCGCTCAAAGGATCTGATGATAATGAGAGGTAGATGATGAGGTATTTTTTACCTATGACTAATCTATTAGTTTTACTGGAGAGTAAACCTCAACTTTACCACATTTGTCTCTTTCATTACTTTGACAAATGACCTTTCAGTCATATGTAGTCAAAGGTGAAAGTGCTTTATCAACCAAGAAAGATCTAGCCAGTGAAATGAATGGTTAGCTCCTTTAT
>JAOXNR010043032.1:0-19474 GCA_028571225.1 Parsonsia alboflavescens | reverse complement strand
GATTGTATCTGGCCTAACACCGAATGCATATAGCTATACTATATATTCTTCACTCCCAATTATCTACGTCCCATAATATAAGTTGTAAGCCGTTATTTTACGGGGGATTAAGGTATCTTAAATACAGCTATGTTATGTAAAAAATGACCCTCTCCTCTGTCCCTCTAATAATTACAATTTCCTTCCTTTATAATAAATGAAAGATAATATTATTGGATGGTAAAAATGGAAAAAGAGTCATAATTATGCATTGATAATTGCAAAACGATTTATCTTGTGAGATAAGAAAAAAGTATAAAATGACTCATATCGTAGGACAGAGAAATAATTATAAAAAGGTTTATCACACAAGCAAAGATATATTTTTTCTTTCCTAACATTTAAAGCAATTAAATATTATTGATAAAGCTTTGAGTTGACTTTGGTCTCTTATTTAATATTTTCACTTTACCATCAAAGAGGTAATTAGGAATTATCTCCTCCTTTTGGTCATATTTGCCTTCCAAGTCCAGGACAGGAAATCCGACCACCAATCAGACCCAGACACTGCAGCAGAAGACTTTGCCTTCATACCAAGGCAGGTGAAAGATTTCATAGACAGAAAACAAGGAAGGGGAGATCTGAAGAGTCCGAAGAGAGACATAGAATACGAAGAAGACAATATCTGAAGAGGAAGGATCCACCACAACACGCCCACACCGAAGGGCCAAGAAAAGACTTGTGAACGCGTGCATAGTGTCCAACGCCTTCGGGATGCTGAACCGATTTTGCAGCCAGCACCAATTAAAGAGCAAAACGTCCCGAATCCTTTTCATGTAACACCACCATTCCAACAAACCTACAAAAGAAAATCAGAAAAGACTCTACTAACCATGCTAATTTTCACATGTTCTCAAATAAAATAATACAAACTCTCTTAAGCCCAGGAATCTACTGAATAATAGTTTTCATCAATTGGATCCATGCATGTGTGCAAATTCTCAAGTAAATCAAAGTGTGTAGTCCGAATAAGTTTATACACAACTCAATTATTAACTTTTAAATGTCTCCATAAGTTTGCTTTGTCTCCCTCTCTCCACTAATGTGGACAAGTTACCCAATTAAAGGTCATTAGGTCTTCTAAAGAGTTAGGGTTCAAGGTAGGATATATGGCAATATAGTTGTGAAGAGCCCAAAGTACAAGGAAATACCAAGAAACAAGAACACATCAAGTTTCCAGGACGTCAAACTTTATCACAATGCCCCTTTGAACAATAAACCAACTAACAAAATCATCAACTTTCTTTTTCTTCTTTTTCACCCTTTTTTTTTCCATCACACAATATCCATCCACTTTATTTGATTGACAATATGTGGAATGAATACTACCTTCTTTCTTTTTCTCTTCTTTTTTTTCCCTTCTTTTTTTCAATACAAGATTTGCACAATAACCCCCTAACTTATTTCATCCATTATCTTTCGCTTCATAGATAACCAATGTGCTCGAGGCTAGAGGATTATAAATGATAGAAATAAATTTGGGTACACTAGTTTAAAAATTGAGAAGATAGAAACAAACAAATAAGGCCAAGGCTCAATGGGGACAACAGGGATCATAATTATTAAAAGATAGGCTTTAGAGGCTCAGACGATTCAAAAATGGCCTAATTCATCCCTTCAATTAAAGCAATTATCTAGGATTTTTGCCTAGAGAGGAATTGAAACAAATTCTAGGGACAATTCAAGCAAATCATCAAATTTCACATAAACCTTTTCTAAACTAAACAACACTCATCGAAGCATTAAAAAAAAAAAGAGAAGAAAGAAAAGAAAAGAAGGAAAAAGGAAAAAAAAAATAGTATGAGTGTTGCAGCAGAGTTGTTAAAAAAAAAAAACTGTACATTGTTTTTTTCTTTATTTTGTCTTTTTTTTTAATAAACTTTTGACTTTAATTTTAAAAAATTTAAAATAAAATTTTTTGACTAAAACATTGACTCTTTTTTTTTCAAAAAAATATTTTATTTTAAACAAAACTCCTCCCTCCTTTACAAAACAGAACCATGATTTGCCTAGGCAATTCAAAGTTTGCTTGGGAAAAACTTTTCTCTCTGTCTTTTATAAATCAAAATGTTCTTTTACCTGGGCAAAGTAAAGTTTGTATGAGCAAAATTACTCAATGTAAATTTTTAAAATTTCTTCCTCCTGACTTGTCTAGGCAAAATCAAGCTTCGCTTGAACAAATTTCCTTGTTGGAAAATTCAAAGTACTTCATCCTTACGGCATCACATTCATTCAAAAAGTCACCAAAATATCATTTAGCCTGCCAATTAATCAAAATAACAAAAGTAATATGAAAAACTAACAAAAACAGAATCAAAACCAAATAAAAGAAAAACAATCAAAAAAGAATTTGGATTGATTCGCAAAAGTGCCCAATTTAGAGTCTCTGGCTAGACTTCCTCCAAACTTCATGTATCCCCTGAAATGATGGTAGAGACACTTGGTTCAAGTGTTCAAGTGTCCTTTCCACTTTGTTCTCATAGTGCCAATTATTTGTTCTTTCTTTAAAAATTGTCTCACTTATGTCTTTCTTTGGCTTGAGCTTTAACTCCGGAGGTTCTTCGGTTGAATATTTAGCTGCCTTTGATTTTTCTAACATCTCAAATGGTTTCATATTTTGAAATGGTGGAATACCCTTCAATGTGTTACGATACTTCACAACCTTCTTTTCTTCTTCACCATAGTCCATTATCATTGAAGCTTTTACAGTATCACTTTGGCAAAAACTTTGACAATCTTGATTCAGATACTTGCTTAATTGTTCTCAAAGAAAAACACTTTTCACGATCATTAGAAAATTTCATCTCTGAGAATACCTTAAAAGTCACCTGCTCATCTTGAACTGTCATAGTAAGCTCACCTTTTTGCACATCAATGACTATCCTCCCAATTGCTAAGAAAGGCCTTCCAAGGATAATTGATAACTTACCATCTTCTTATATGTCCACAACAATGAAATCAATAGGAAATATGAATTTGTCAACCTTTACGTGTACATCCTCAGCTATTCTCCATGCATAAATCACACTTCTATCAGCTAGTTGTAACATAACTGAAGTAGGCTTTACTTCACCAATTCCAAGCTGATTAAAGATAGACAAAGGCATCAAATTTACACTAGCTCCTAAATCACATAATGCCTTAGAAAAGAATTTAATAATAATAGTTCAAGGTATTGTGAAACTCCCAGGATCTTTCAATTTAGGTGGTAGCTTCTTTCGCGAAATAGCACTACACACCTCAATCAAAGCAACAGTTTCAAACTTCTCTAGATTGAAATAATATCTTTCATGAACTTTACATAACCTAACATATACTCCGAAGCTTCAACAAAAGGAATATTGATAGTCAACTTTTTAAAGATATCCAAAAATTTCTGGAAATGCTTCTCTTGCTTTTGCTTTTGAAGTATTTGAGGAAATGGAGGAGGTGGATATGTTTGAACTTTCTTTTCTTTAACTCCACCACCTTCATCTTTTTGAATCTTTGTTGTTGCTTCCTCTTCCTTGAGATCCTCATTCTTACTTTTCACTTCTTCCTTATCTTCTCGGGTCACTTTCTTGTCACCACTTTCAATCTCTTTCCCACTCCTTAAGAAGATAGCATTGATTTGTTCTTTTCTTGAATTATGACCTTGTGGAGTTTGTGTATAGATGGTAAAGCACCTTGTGGTTTGTTGCATAAAGAATTAGCAATTTGAACAATTTGATTCTCCAATGTCCTCATAGCAACTTCTTAACTTTGCAATCTTGCATTGGTTTGCTGCATAAATTGTTGAAGTTTATCATCACTAGAAGCCCCTCGTTCCATAGGTTGACTTTGAACATTCTGCTGAAAAGGTCATAATTTCCTTTGAAATCCTAGAGGTACTGTTTGCTGTGCAAGTGCAGAATTTCCTTGGTTATTACTCCAAGAGAAATTAGGATGATTCTTCCACCCCAGATTATAAGTATTTGAATAAGGATTGAATTGATTTTTCCCTTGATTCCCCACAAAATTCACAACTTCTTGTAGATTTTCACTAGATGCAAGTGGACAATTCTAGTAATAATGGCCTTCTCCACAAAGTTCACATTGAGGTAAACTCTAAACGTGTTGAACTTGAGAACCTGAAGCTTGACCAATTACAAGATTATCCATCTTTTTAGATAATACTTCAAAACTAGAAGCTATCTAAGCTGCAACTATTGAAATTTGACCTACCCCTTGAATTCCTGCAACTTTCCTCTTCACTTGATTGTCAGTCAACAATGGTCTATCATGTGTTTTGCAGTTAAAAGAAGTCAATTCCTCAAGTAACTCAAAGCCTCTTCTGGTGTCAAGTTAATCAGAAATCCCCTCGACTCTGTATCCACTTGAGTAGCCCAAGTCAAAGTCAATCCATGGTAGAAAATTCTGATTTGACGTTGAGGATCTATGCCATGATATGGACATCTTCTTAGCAAATCCTTGAACCTTTCATATGCTTCATAAAGGGATTTATATTCATACTGTTGAAAGTTGTTAATATCCTTGATCAACCTCTCAGTCTTAGCTGGTTAGAAAAATTTGTCCAGAAATTTACCCAATAGCTAATTCCAAGTAGTGATAGAGTTACTTGGAAGATTCATCAACCACTCCTTTGCCTTTGCATCTAATGATTTGTTGAAGAATCTTAGCCTTAATGCATCAGCAGTAGAGTTCTCTACAAAAACATCACCCATGATATCTAGATAATTCTTGATATGAGCATGTGTATCTTCTGAAGGAAGTCCATGAAACTTAATTTCCCGAAGAGCTTGATTAGTAACTGTATCAAGATAGAAATTGGTTGCTTCCACTGGTGGCTTGACACTACTAGGCTGAATGTTGTCCAATCTAGGATGCATATAATCTCTGATTGTCCTGCCTCTTGGCTGGTTGACAACTGCTTGTCTATTGTTTCCTTCTTGTCGATTATTATCATTGTTTGTAATGGCAAATTTAATAATTTTTGCTTCCTTAGTTTTCTTCTTGTTTTCTCTGTAAGTCTTTTCTATCTCTGGATTATAAGGAAGTAAACTTGAAGAACCCAATCTGTGCATACAACTAAGATACGTGAGAATAAAATTAAAAAAAAAATTGCTTGAATCAAGAGAAAAAAAAAATAGCAGAAAATAAAATGAAAGCTTGAAATTTAGTCCCCGGCAATGGCACCAAAAACTTGTTGCGGAATTTAGACACTCAAGTACACATACCGTTCAAGTAATATAAAATTTAGGCAATTAAATTATCCAATAATATTGCCAATTCCTAATTCAGGTAGAGAAGTAAACTGGTGAGTTTTGGGTGATTGAACCTAAACTACTAAATTGACTAAGAAAACATAATAAATCAAGTGCAAATAACCAATGAAATGAATTCTAGGTCATTAACTTCCCCCAATGTTATCATTAATAAGTCCACCTATTCAATTAATTATTTATGCTTAATTGTTAAACTCTGTTCCAAATTATTCATTGAATCCTCCTGGATCAATAGTGAATCTAATTATTCAAACCAATTTCCAATATTAATATGGTAAATTGGAGTTCGAATAATTGCATTAAAAAAAATCCAACCCTCATTTGGTTACCTATGATGTTTAGGTATATTCCTATTCTAAATACAAATTAACAATCTTTGTTAATCACAAGTTATATCAATTAAGTCTAATTTTGGCTCCCTTTCGCAAGTTTCACCTGAATTAACAGATTAGTTTTATAGTTGATCATGCCACTAAAAGCATTAAACACAAATAGATATAGACAATCACAATTGCATAAATAATTAAGCTTTAAGGAACAACTCAATTAACTCTAGAAAAATATTTAATTGAACATATTCATAAAATTAATCACAAAAGAGTAACAAAAATTGATCATAATAGTGATACAAGAATTAAAAAGATATTAAAGAAAATGAAATTCTAAGTAAGAAATCTTCTCTTGAATTCTGCATCAATCTTCATGTTCTAATCTCTAGGTCTTGTTCTCTCTCTTTCTATGCAGATGAAATTCTTATTCTGTTAGTTTTTTCCCTTTTTCCTAATTTCTGGCAGTTATCCCCCCTTTTCCTCTTTTTTGATTCTTCAATTGACGTTCTTTTCTTCCCCCCCTATCAGACATTCCTCTCTCTTTAATTAATTGGTCCCACTCCTCACAAATTTTGGAAAGCAATTAATAAAATAATAATTTCGACTAATCTGACAAAAATAACCACTTTGGCCAGTTGACTTTTCTGCTTTGCCTATGCTGAAACTGTTTTGCTTAGCAAAAATGCATTATGTCTGAAACTTGACATCAATCATTTTAAGCACTTTTCAACTCCAACATTGCTTTCATTCTTCTTTGTAATGCTCCCTTTGCTCCATGATTTCATCCATTGAAGAAATTATCAAATAAAAACACAAACTGCGAAAATAAGATTAATTAATTAATTAATTAATTAACACTTAGTAAGAATTTAACAAATTCTATTCACTTAGTAAGAATTTATCAAATTCTATTCCAAAACTAACTAAATATACACAAAAGACTACAAAACTAGACCAAAATAGACACGAAATAACTCTATAGAATAGAGTTATCACTAGGCCTTGTGTAAGGTTTATTAAGCCTATGAAGCCAACTTGTGCCTATTTCAATTTTTTTTTTTTTTGTAAATCTTTAAAATTATATATATATATATATATGTATATATATATATATATATTTATAATTGTATTGTGATAACATTTTTCAACTTATTACTATTACTTGACATATATATTTTATCTAATTAAGTGTGACCATGAGTACATAAGAAATAAAAAAAGGACTTTCGCATTGTTAAAATAATGTTTTTCTAATTACCTATTAAATTATACTATTATTTAATGATTTATTTGATTTTCTTATTGAGGGTGTTTCTATAATTAAGTAAAAAAAATTTACTTTAAACATTTTATTTTTTATAACTAGTAGCTACTAAAATCACTTATATTTGATCTAAGTTACCCATAACTGACAATTTAAATTGTTGTGTTTGTTGTTATATATAGTGATATTAGTTAAATTATATCGTATTCAATAACACATTTCGAATAAGTTATATTGAGTTATTATAATTTATTTGACGCCATTGTTAAGAAGGGTGGAGTCAAGACATCTCGTGTCAATCTTGAAAGAGTTGAATAAGTGGCTTCATTAATTTTCCACCATCCTAGAACGTCGAAATTGACATCTTTACTACTTTGGGTCACTTGTGTCGCAATGTTGTAGATGGCCAACTCTTTTAGTGACCCCTTTGCAGAAGATGATGATTCTGTCGACCTACTCCTTTTGTTGAGATTCATGATAGTTTCCCAAGTGTTCAACTTCTTCAATCCTTGAGAGATGATGCACCACTTGATCTTGGAGGAGGCATTCTTGATGGTGAACTTGTTGATTGTCTATCATAGGATGAAAATAGAACATTCAAGTTAGCTTTCAAGTATACCTTTATTTTCTCTATCTTCGCATGCCATGGTAGCTTTCCAAGAGCTTTCGGGTACAACTCGTACAAGTAGTCGCCACTTGTCTCAAAACCTGAAATCTTAAATCAAGGATCCAAGCATAAAGCAATACAATACAATGATGGAATTTCTCTATAATATTTCAAACCTTTTGTTCCGTAGCTTGTACAATTTCACTATGTTCACTAACATTCCTATATTGACAAAAAAGTATGAGTATGACATACTTGAATTAAAGTAGGAATCATATGATGAGTAGTGAGATAATATTGATCTGAAAGTTATTGAGTAGATTCCTTAAAAGTTGTCAAAAAAGAAGATACAACAGAAGTACTATCAAAAAGAGGGGTATATAGAAGGAAAATATCCTACACTATTACAAATTTGTACTAATCGGTTTTTTATAAGAAACTAGGGTAAAAACCCATGCAATTCGCTAGAATCACTTAAAATCATTGTATAAAGTATAAAATAATAAAAATAAAAATAAAAATATAGTTAAGAAAATGTAATTTAATTAAAATAAAAATAAAAATACAATTAAGAAAATATAATTTAATTTGTCATCCTCCACCCGTTCAAATTAATATTTTCAAAAAAAATTGGAGAAATACTTGCATTTAATTTCCAATTACATTTTTAAAAAATTCAATTAATTAAATTCATATTTTATTTTTTAAAAAAATTCATTATGGTTTATTATACATATTTTTAAAATTATACTGTACATTAAGCCCACTTTTTTGTATCGTTATATTTAAAATGTTATTACAGTTATGTTCTTTTAAATAAGCTGAATGGAGTTTTTTTTTATTGTTATTTAAATGGTATTTAGTTTGCACTACAAAATATTATTATCACTTTAGAGTATCCTTCAATGTATAATAAAAATAAAAATAAAACTAAAAAACTTCATCGTGTCATCTTTATATTTATGTAGTTTATTACTTTATAAAAGATATTGATAATTACAATTTTAGTTTTGTGAATATTTAATTAATTAAATTTTTTGATAGAAAAATACTTAAATATATTTACAGGTATTAGATTAAATATGAAATCTCATGTATGTAAAACTAAAAATGTACATGAATGATTATTATTATTATTATTATTATTTTGGGATGGGGGGTTTCAATTCCGTCTTACTTATACAACAATCGATTAACATTTCTCTCCATTTTAACCATAGGCATGGTACTAATTTGACTATGACCCTGTGAATTCCCTTCCACGGTAATGACCATTTGCCTTCCCCATTTTATTTATTTATTTATTTATCATCAATGTTGACACATGACAGCTATTAACATGAACTGCCAGTGCGATATAGATATAGATAACGCTTTCTAACATATTATGGTGGACTTCCATCTAGTGTTAACATATAGAATTTTTCTTTTTTTGTTTGGCATTTAAACCTTGCTCACTACATAAATATTTAAAATGTTGTGATTTAAAGGTTGAAATTTTAATAAACAAAATAATATCACAAATAGTACATTTACATGTCTATAGAAATTTTTAGGAATTAAATTCAACATATGCCATGCACATCTATTATGAAAAAGGTTTCCATCTAAAAAATGTTTTATTGTATCTTTAAGAATAGGAATAGAACCATCATTATTTTCAGCATTATCAAAAGAAATAGTAAAAAATTGTCCAAAACTTTAAATTCACGACTAATAGAAAAAATAGATTGTACAATATTCATAGCATTATGAGGATGTTCAAATGATCTAAAACCCATGATTCTTTTTTGAAGAATTAATTACAGTCAATCTAATGGCAAGTTATACAAAAAATGCAACATAGTAATCGCTTCTCTTGAATCACAAGTAATACAAAATTTAACATTTTTAGAACACTCACAAGTAGCAACAGCTTTTTGTTCATACAATGACAATATTTTATAATATCACTTCTAAGTATAAATTTAGAAATCTTATTTAGTGTCTGTTGTGAGGAAGTAGTTACCATTCTATGCCATTGAGGGTTTCCGCTACACCAAAACTTTTATTCTTTAAAATCACTCACACAGATACTTCTTCCCTAACAACACGTTGATCAAATCTAAAACTACCCACCTACTTTTCCACCCATTGTACTAATTTGTTGTTTTTTCAAATCCTCATTAAAATCAGAGTGTAAACTTTTCATGTGCCTACTTAAGGTTTCGGTTCCACTCCCACTTTTAGGATATACATTTTTCCACATAAGTTTTAAAACAAAAGATGAAAAAAAAAATTTATTTATAGCTTTTATTTATTTATTTATTTTTTAAAAAATCGATACAACTCATATGCTAGAATGGTTAGAGGATAAGTTTCGACCTTATGACATTTGTTACTTTCACTAACTCAAACTCATAACCTTTTAATTATAGGTAAACTAGTACATTTTATTCATCATTTCATGTGAAGTAAAAATCTTTAAATATATATTCTATTATATCTAAAATACATTTTCTTTCTATTATTCATAACTACAATTGTATTTATTTATAATAAATATAAGACAATATTAAGTGAAGGTAAAATTAAAAAAATACCTACTCTATCCAAAATAGAATGTTTTATTTTGCTTTGAGCAAAATTTACAAAAGATTTTGATCATTTAATTTGATGTAACCAGTCAATATTTTTTGTAAATTCTTAATTGATTGAGAAAGTGAAATATTCAACATATATATTCAATTTCATATAAAGAAAATAATAAATAATATATGTTTATATATATTGATAATTGTCAAATGAAACGATAGGTAAAAGAACCCCAAAAAAAGAAAAGCTTCGAGATTGCATATTGATGAGTTGGGCAAGGGATTAAATAATTTCATTTTCTAACACTGAGAAAAAACAAAGAAAATTACTAGAATAATTTGACTTATCCGGTAACCAAACTCCCCCTATAAGGATGAATATTCCCATGATCTAGACTATATAACCTCAAGAAATGGATTCCATAGGCCCTCATATGCTTAGCTCAATTGGTTCAAGGTAACAAATGGTACATCCCAATGATATAGGATCAAAACCTGATAGCCACAGTATGAGATTTTCAACTCTCCAATATAAAGGTAAATCCTCATGAGCATCAGATACTAATCCTCCGATCTTGAAATAGTTGAATCACCGTACTTTGCTCCTCCACTAGCCCTTGGGGATGAGGTGTGGAGGCTCCGTGGACGAGGGTGTCGCCTTGTCCACCCCAGGAAATGGATCCCACAGAACAGGCCTCGGTGTCAGAAGGTGATTAGGTTGTACACCCCACGCACTAACGGAAGTGACTAGGAGTCAAATTGCGAGCGTTTAGCTGGTCGCTCTGTGAGCGCATGAAAAGCCAACATGATTTTGAGGGAACTCTGCCCACCGGAAAGGTGATCATAGTCTACGCGCCATCATTGGACGTGTTTCTCACTCCCTTTTGCAAGATTCTCTTTGCACCAACTTTTTCTCATGATTCCTCCACGGCCAAAACCCCAGAAGTGTATTCGAAGCAACAATTTAGAGTCGTCTAAAAAGGTACAACTTGGGAAAGGAATCAGTTTTCATGTAATTACACTTTTGCCCCATTAATTTTATTTTTATTCAACTCCTTGGCGTATTTTATATTCGCTCCAATCCCTATCCCATTTCGATTGGGCAAATTTCTTAACATTTTATGGAACCACTGGTTTTGTGTATTAAGACTAGTGATATTGTTGGGAAAACAGACTTGGGGGGTTCGAGACCATACCTATGCAAGCCCACAAATAAGGGGAAGAATTTCGAGGCAAGTGTGATTTATGAAAAGCTCTAATGTTAATAGGAGTTAAAAACTTCAATTACCTTCTTTCTATAATATAGGAATGCTGATATAAAATTGATGGAGCTCAAGAGTAGATTCCAGGTCACTTCGAAATAGTGATGGCATCAACGACAACAACCTGGGAAGAAAATAAAAAAGTCACTGGAGTGGGCCGTTACTCAAGGAAGAGCCTCAATCAGTATTCTGAGAGCAATCTTATGTAATTAACTCCAAAAAAACTGTCCTTGTCTGTAGACTGTTTATCAATTGATTATATATTAAGAAGAAATTAGTTACCTCTTTGATTAAGGCTCTTCTATTACGTTACAATAGGCATTTAGGATAATTGTGAGATCATATCATATCCTGCCAATTGCTCCTAGGATCGTGGAGTTTCCATTGATTGGGATATCTTGTCTTTCACGTCTCTGTCGAGAGCTACAAGCTCGCTAATCGACATTTAAACCAACTTCATGACGTGCCCGTGGTCGAGGGTCTCGACTATCTCTTTTGAGAGGTCATGATGAGTGATCGTAGGCTCATGGGAGATGTTAGGAGTTGCGCACAATTTAGTCGTGGCATGGAAGATGTATGAGATAGATTGGAACCCACCAAGTCGAAGGTCATGGCCTGGTAGGACCTCTCCTAAGCTCATTTGGTAGGTCGGTGGTAGCAAGTCGCTACCCATCTGTCCTTATTGACTTTGTAAGTTTTACTTTCAGGTATTAAGGGTTGGGAGCTTGAGCCCATTTGAGTTGACTTTTGTCCGGATCATGCCCGTTTAAGTTGACTTGTCCGGATCATACCCGTTTCTCCCATCATTACCACCTTTTAGGCCTAGGGAGCTCAGAGGTCATGGTGCCTAAATTGTCATCTTAATGTCATGACCCCTAAGGGGTCATGCTGTTTCTTTCAGCAACAGCTATTTTTGGAGGAAACGTGCCTCTTTAGTTTTGGAAAGCCGACTTGTCCAGTTTTGGAAAACTAGCCCATTCAGATTTGGAAAGTGGCCCCGTTTTAGCTTTGGAAGGTCACTCCGTTCGGATTTTGGAAAGTTGCCTCATTTCAGCTTTGGAAGTTCGCTCCGTTCAGTAGCCCATGAGACTCGTCATCTCATATAAATTAGAAGTCTTCAAATTTTAGGATTTACCTAAACTTTCACATAGCTGGCAAGAGCTCAGATTTATTTTATGCTTTGAACTTCTTTCTCTCACTTTGCTCAAGCAAATCAGTAACTCAGGAGACAACTTCTCTCTTCATCTCCAAGGAATTTATTGAGTGAGTTCTCTTTTCTTTTTCTTCTAAATATTTCATCCTTTTCCCCCTTTCACCATAGAAATGAGTTCTGCCTCGCCTGTCGTGTCTTCAGTGGCTAACTCTCCTCTCCATTCTGGCTAGGTAGCTCTTTCCCTTCTCCTGTTGATTTGGAGAATGGGGATTTTTACTCCCCCCCACCCCCCCGATTTCTGTTAGAGCTCCTCCTGTCAAAAGCTAAGTCTATGACCTTTCCGAGGTAGAAGCTTACTCTGTGTCTTTTTCTCTAAACTCCACTGACATTTTTTAAATCAGTGGGAAAAATGGATTAGAGAAGGGCGACATCGTGACCGCCGTTGAGGGCAAATGTCTTTACAATAAATGTATTGGATGTATAGTAATTTATGTTTCCAGCCCCAACGCTGGCATTCTTTTACTTTTTTTGCACCCTTTATTCTTGGACATCGCCTATTTCTGGGGTTTTCCCGTTGCTCAACTCATCCCAAATTCCCTCTAGACTGTGGTCCCTTTCATAGCGACTTGATCTCTTTAGAGTTCTAGTTTCTTTGAAGTTCTTTAGGAGCTTCTGTAAGTTGGGTGTCTTCTTAGTAGCTAAGGGTGCCTCCAAAGGCTACCTTCAATTTAACACCTGCCACAAGTTAGTTGGTTAATTCCAGTCCTCAGTAGGGGGGTGGAAGCCTCTTTTCTTCTTTGTCCTTCTTCCAAACGACCTAATCAGGTCTGAGCCTTGCTTGAACTGGCATCTAAATCGCTCCTTCTTCAACGAACTCCCCAACCTATCTAGTGAGCAACTGAAGCACAGAGCTATCCTGATCGACCTAGCAAACTCTAACAACGTTAAGGTTGGGTGTACTCTTCGTTCCTGGCCTTAGACTTTCTTGCGCCATGCTGGACTAGGGAATCTAGTAGAACGCGACATCAATTCGGTTAGGGGAGCTATAGGGATTTCCCCTTCTGGTAGGGAGCCTTCCTACTTGTGATTAATTTCATTTTATTGATTTGATGTTATGTACTAACAACTTTCTTTTCTTTTTCTGTCTGGACAGCAATAAGGACTACTTCTTGGTTGTTGAAGCCTACTTCCTCCAAGAACTCTGTTAGAGGAACTGGTGGTTCCTTTGCTGCTGCTCCCAAGATTCCTATTCCTCAAGCCACGTGGAAAAAGGTGGTAGTGGCTGATAGGTCTCGGATTGCCTTGAAGAGGGGGGCCGAGGCCGCTGCCCTATGGGCCTTGGAAAGGTCTGTCAAGATCAACATTTCTTCCTCCTCTCCTTCCTCTCAGTCTACCCAGAAAGCCCATGCGAACTCCTCTTTGAAGTTGAAGGCTCCAGTGACCTAGAGGTCGAGGTTAGAATTTCATGGTTGTGTGGTTGAGAAGGTCACCAATGCATTTAAAAGTTAGAGGGATGCTGCCTTGGCCACACTTGCTGCTAAGGGGACCTCGAGGTGGGTCCCCGACCTTGATTTGGAGTCCTCGGACTCCCTTCTTCAGACCCCGCATCCTCAATCCTTCCTGATGGAATGGGTGCCACCAGTAGACTAGGAGATAGCCCGGAAACTCACTGATCGAGAGCTGGCCACATTCACCACCACTCTCCACACCGTAGTAAGTCTCGGTCTTTCTCTTCCTTTGATTTTTTTCAACTATTTCTTAGTGCTAACCTCTGTTTTTTGGTTGTAGAATCATGTCCTTCTCAGGGAGCAATTGAGTAGTCTAGAGGAAAAAGATAGAAAAGATCAAGAGTTCTCCATCCTGGTCACTGAGCTGCAGAATGAAAAGGCTCAGTTGACTAAGGAGGTCATTGAAGCCCATGCTGCTGACTCCCTCAACCTCCTGCAAGAGTGTCGAAAGGAAATTGATAGAGCCAGGGCTGACTATTAGGCTATGTCCTCAGCCTTGGAGGGGGTTGACAAAAAGAATGAAGAACTACTCGAGCTCAACAACCAGCAAAGGTCGCACATTCTCGAGCTTGAGGCTCAACTATGGGGCTTCAAATCCTTGTGCGATGAAGAAGGCTATCTGTCCTTGGACAAGCTTGAAGGTGTACCTAAATTCAGAGATTATGTAGAAGGCCTTCTTCGTACTCAGATCTTTGGCATCTATGTAGAGGTCATGGACAAACTTACGGCAATGGGGACCTAAAGGTTGACCCATCGCCTATGCTCATCTTGAAGGTATGTTTGATACTACCTTGATTACTCAATATTTCCCTCATCTCCTGTATATTAGCTCTGCAGAGGTATTTGGTCCTTTGCCTCTGAATTTCTTAGCTAACTTAAAAAATTATAATGTTGTCAGTCACCCTACAGGTTCTTTGAGCGGTCCTGGTCCAATAGTGATTCCAAATGAGGACGAGGATGATGATGATGAGCCTCTCATTCATAAGCAATTGAGAAACAACCCTAGGAAGACTTTGTAATAGCATATTGTCTCCCAATTTTTTTCTTTGTATTTGCAGCACCAAATACTTTTCTACTTTCAAATTGAATATTTTAGAGGTCTATTTGTGGCCTCTTATTTTATAACAGCATTACCTTTTTTTTCCCTTCCAAGTATCCTGCTTTTGCATTAGCATTCTGAACTTGCATAATCAACTTGCTATTTTCAACACTAAGGCAATCAGGATAGAAATAACATCTCCATAAGCTTTAAAACACTTATGTTTCATTTATGCCTTGTTCAAACTAAGCTGAAGAAGTCGCTGAGGTCATCTTGAAGCTCAACGAGGTCCTTTCAATCAATTTCTCTAGCTGAACTAACGAGTTTGCTAGGTCTGTAAACTCTGAGAAGCTCTATTTGTAGAATTTCTTTAGATGGCAAATGTTCCAAGGTCTTAGGAGTTGCATTCCTTCGAGATCAGTGAGCTTATAGCTCCATCCTTCATGAACCTCTTGGACTATATAAGGTCCTTCCCAGCTTTCCTATAGCTAGGTTAACTATCACTGTTTCCTAACATTTGGCCTTTTGAGGACCATTTCTCCAACTGTGAAATGTTTTTCTTTCACTCTTTTGCTGGAAAAATTTGTAACTTGCCCTTTGTACATTCTATCAACCTTCATCGCTTTGTTTCTGACTTCTTCAAGGAGGTAGAGATCTGCCCTTCTCTGCCCCTCGTTTAAGACTGAATCATATTAAGTAAGTCTCAAGGACTTCATTTCGACCTCAACTGGCACTATTACCTCTACACCAAAGCATAGGCTGAATGGTGTTTATGCCCACAAAATGCTTCGGATTTCATCTAGCAAGGAAGGTCTACAACCTTCCTTTTCGAGCTCGGTGAGCCTTTTCTTAAGCAACTCTAGGATAGTTATGTTTGTGACTCCAGCTAGTCCATTAGCTTGGAGATGAGCTATAGAGGTCAACCTCTGCTCAATGTTCAATTTTTGCAAAAAGTTTTGAACGGGTCACCAATGAATTATCGTCCATTATTTTAAATTATAGCTTGGGGATCCCAAATCTGCACACAATGTTCCTCCATACGAAAGACTGGACTTTGGGCAATGAAGCATAACTAGGAATTGCACACCCCCCATTCCCTTTAGAATGTCAATACCCCAGATGTCAAAAGGTACTGACGCGTTACTAGATTGATACTTTGTTGGTGGCACATGTGACTGGAAGCTCGTGCATTTCCGTATGACTCTCTCAATGTCTGAAACCATTGAAGGCTAATAATACCCTGTCCTCAGGATTTTCTTGACATTGGTCTTTGCTCCTAATGCATGATCCACATATTCCTTTATGCACCTCTTCAGTGACATATTGTCCTTCTTCCTTGCTTAGGCACTTGAGAAGTGGCCATATATATGACTTTCTCTATACCTTATCATCTCCTATTAAGACGTAGCAAGGTGTCCTTCTCTGTACTTGGCGAGTTTCTTTGAGATCTTGTGGGAGGTCGCCATGCTTGAGGAATTTGTAGATTGGATATCTCCAAGTTCTCCTCTTGGTTAATGCTGGGAGAATATTGTTGTTCCACCAGTAGCTTTGCCTTTGTACAAGCTATCTCACGATAGATTTTTGATAGTGCATCTGCTTCTGTATTTTGCTTCCTAAGTATCTGTTCAATGAGGAAATGCTCAAGTTTAGATGCTATATCAATTACTTTTTTAAGATATTTGATCATGTTGCCCTCTCTAGCTTTGTATGCCCCAACAACCTTGCTGTGACTCTTGAATTAGCTTTGACATGCAATTTTTGCACTTTCAAAGCTCTTGCGAGTCTTAGACTTGCTAAGAGAGCTTCATATTCAGATTCATTATTCGAGGTTGGGAAGTTGTACTTCACAAAGTAAGGGATTCTCACTTCCTCAGGGCTGATAAGTATTATTCCCACACCTGAATTTTCTTTTTCCATACGCGAGGATGATGTGGCCACCTTCCGAGCCATCCACTGCTTTATCTTAAATTTCTTTACACCTAATAATAATAATAATAATAATGGTGTCATTTTTTTGGGGAAAAAAAAAAGAATTTTAGCTTTAAAAGTTAAAAACCCTTTGTATTTTGAAAGAAAAGAGTCCTTGTAATAATTTCTCCATTATCATTAAATATAAGTCATTTTAACGAAGTCATTATATTTAGTGATGTAGGGAGTAACGGATATATAGAGTCCATGAATGAAAAGAATTTCAAAAAATATAAGAAATTGTATCTGTTAATATATATATTCCTTCCATCACTACATATAAGTGAAATGATATACTCATCAAATGATATTCAATTTTTTAAAAAGTAATTAAAGGACATTTTAAGAAGAAAAAATAATCTTAATTTTTACAAAATAACGGTTAATGATATATATTTAGTGATCATATGTCAACTCTTTCATGGATATCTTACATGCTCGGGACAGATACTAAGAAAAGTAAAGACCTCGATTATTGGAATATGGGAAGAAAGAAAACAACTGATGTACGTACCATGAGACATAAAAATGATGATGGCCTAAAATCACAGGTAGATGTTTACACCCTTTACACTATAGGAACTAGTTTCAACTCTGTTTTCTTTTTCGGTTCAATGTCGGTTTGTTTGGTCTGTTCCTCCTTTTCCTTCGAACATTGTCCCGCATCATTTGTTCGGTTAATGGCTCCTACATCAGGCTCCCCTTCTTCAGAAGGGCTTGTCCTCAAGCTCAAGGGCTCCAGATATAAGTGCTTGACATTGAACACGGTAAGCATTGAAACCAAGTTTCTCAAGAACCTGACATGGACCAGTCTTTTGTGGCTTCAACTTGTTATATTCTCTCAATGTATATTGATCTCGACTCAAGTACACCCACACAAGATCACCCACCTCGAAATGTACCTCATAGCGATGATGATTGGCAGCTTCTTTGTATTTGTTGTAAGTCTTCTCCAACACATCCTTCACCTTGGTATGTGGAGACGTCAATTCCTCCATCCGGTTATCCACTTTCTTGAAAGCAGAACCTAGTGCTTCAATTGATAAAAGATCCAAAGGTCCACAAGGCATGAACTTATAGACAATCTGAAATGGAGCATAACTCGTCGATTGATTGATACTATAATTGAACTCAAATTCCACCTTGGGCAACAATGTATCCCACATACCGAGAGCTCTCACCTAGGCTCGCAACATATTACCCAAACTTCAGTTGACAACTTTTGTTTGTCCATCTGTCTGTGGATGATAAGGACTTGAAAACTTTAGCTTCATGCCCATCCGCTTCCACGGCTCACGCCAGAAGTGACTCATGAAGAGTGAATCACGATCTGAGACAATCGACAAAGGTAAACCAAAATGCCTCACCACGGAGTCAAAATACAAGGCTGCACACCGAGAAGCATCCATGGTAGTTTTGCAAGCTGTGAAGATCACAATCTTACTGAATCTATCCACGACTACCATCACGCTATCATTGCCACGAATTGTAATTGGTAAACCCACAACAAGATCCAATGACACATCATTTCATGGTGCCCTTGGAACCGGCAAAGGCTGATACAAACCCTAGGATGACTACCAACCTTTAGCCTGAGCATAGATACAACACCTCTTCACATAGGTCCAGACATCCTGATCCAAACTAGGCTAATAAAACCTCTCTCGGATCAATGCAACAGTCTTGTCTTTATCAAAGTGCCCTTGCTCATGCAACTTTTGTATGTTTAATCAATGTTTTGACAATCGGATTAGACCGGCCGATCAAACCGATTGGACCGTCGATCGGTTCCCTTTCCGGTTCGATCTAATGCTGAAAATTGTTTTGAAGTAAAACCTTCTCTATCTCATAAATCGTTGGGAACTGGTCGGTTCAACTAGTGAACCAGCTGGTTGATAGGTGAACCGAGCGATTTATATTCTTAAACTTCTAGGGGTCAAATTGAAAAAATTAAAAAGATAGACATCAGAAATGAAATAAAAAATTAAATTGATGTCTAAATTCAGTTCTCCTCCTTTCTTCCACCTCATCTTCACAACGCAGGGTTAAGTCCAGCTAACTGACATTGACTTCTTAGGTGTTTCTTTCTTCATCATCAGAATAAACTTCAGGCTCTCCTTTCCCAGTATAAGTCTCGGGTTCCGACTCTGAATCGAAGTCTGAGGAGCTGTCATCCTTTGCCTCTGGCTCATCTTCTTCTTCAAGAAATTCATCATCTGGGTTGGCCTCATTCACCAGCTCTTGGTTTGAGTTCTCATTTGCCATTGTTGTTGGTTGCCGAAGCTGGAGCCTATAGAGAGAGAAATTGAAGCTAGTTTGAGTTCTCATCTGCCACTATTGTTGGTTTGAGTTCTCATCTACCGTTGTTCTAATAGTTGTACAGTACTACCACTTGAGGTTTTGTAGTGCAACTTGTACTACTACTTGCACATAAAAATAGACAAAAATATTAGGGAACTGGTGGGGGG